>JANHGB010052517.1:0-56925 GCA_026283785.1 Coracopsis vasa | reverse complement strand
GTATTTTCTTTCTTTCATCAGGGAATAGATTGAATAACAGAAGGGTTTCTATCTAGTGTTTTGTTCTAGCAAGACAGGAGCGTACTGGTGCAGAATTAAGCTTGTCATTCGGGACTTCAGTGGCACATATAGTCTGATTCAAAGCAAAATAACTGACATTAGGACTTGTTCTTAGATGTGGGTTTCTATTCCAGGATACCTGTAATATTAGCCTTCAGGAATATTGAGGTTAAATAATTGATTTTCACTCTTGACTAGATGGCTGGACAGATTTGATGTTTCTCCTACCTTTAAAATGATGGGTGTTGCTAAATGTTTTATGTTTCCCTAGATTTAGATGTGTACAGATACACCCACGCTGTTTCTCAAGTAACATTCTTGCTTTCATTTCATTCACTAGCTATTATAAGAGTGATGGTGCTTGGGGTGGTGGGAAGCTTAAGAACAGTACCTTGGCAGAAAAAAAATCTGTTCTTTGCTACGTCTCTCTTAGGATAAGGATTTGTTTAAAGGGTAAGAAAGCTCATCTCTTGGGAAAGTGATTATCTTTTATTGAAGTGCAATTTTCTGGTTTTGGTCTTTTTTAAGATGTCTTAATGAAAGTAGCTTTTAGGTAGCCAATATTTTGGAGTTTTTGAGATCTTGACTTGTGTAATCAGAAACAAAATATGACATAAAGTAACTCCTCTGGTTTAGGCAGTAAAATTTAATGGCAATTAAAATCATCAACTTAGGCTGAAATTTGTCTTCATAATGGTGGAATTGAGCAGTCTTTAATTCCTGTAAAATTCTTAAAAAAATATATATTCTATATGAAACAGTAAAAATCGTAGGAAGACAATAGTTGTCTGTTGGGGTTTTTGTAGTTGTGGTTTGCCTTTTACAAAGGAAATGCATACAAATCTTAGCAATAACTTAACTATTTAAATTTAAACTCTTTGCTGTTCTTTTTTCTTCTTTCACTGCTTGCATGAAAGCCAATTCACTGTTTTCATCAGAGCAAGAGAGATGTCAGTTGTATTTGTTGTCTGAACACCGCTGTGCTTGAGTAGTTAGCTTTTCCATAAGGCTGAAACACCAGTAAAATTTTTCAGCAAATGAGTGTCAGTCCTTTTAAAATTTCTTATTTGACTTGCATATGCTTCAGCTTTAAATTTCATGACTGAGAGCAATTGAAAGCAGATTGTTTATTCATGCTCTGACTGTAGCAGGAAGGAAATAACACTTCATGTAATTACCACAAAGTGCATCAATTATAGTTTTAGTAATATTTTGAATTTAGTTATCAAGCATGCTTCAAACATACTGCGTTTTGCTGACTACTTTTTCTAGTATTTTTTCCTGTTTATGATATCCAGCTATTGGACTTCTTCCTTTACTCAAAGTTCTTATTCCACACCAAAAATAAGCATAAGCTGAAGAGTGGCTATAGATCTGTTTTCATCAATCTGCAACCTCAAGAGCAAGAGAAAAGAGAGGATGCTTGTAAGATTTCAAGTAATGGGCCTAAAATAGAGGTCCCTTTGCATGGTACAGCAACATCTGTCACACCTGTTAGTATTTAAAAGTGCATCTTTCTTTAATATTAGTTTGTAGTGGCCTTGTCCACACAGTTAGGATGTGGCCATTTGCAAGCTAGCACTAGCACAGGGTACTGCAACCTATTTAATATGTTTCTAATGTGCAGCTTGACTGAACTGCTGCTGCAGGATGAGCGCTGTTTTTTAACAAGCTTTCAGGCAGACGAGTTTAATACAGTTGGAACGTAGCTTCCTGGGACCTCTTCCCAAGGGTACCTGCTGCCAGCTTTGGGATTACTAAGAACATTAAATATTTTCTTTGAACAGTAAATGAGGAGACCCACTGCCAGGGTTTTTGTAGACATCAATGGCTTCCCAGGCTCTGGCTGTGAATCACTTAAGTGTATGCTTTAGGCAAAGTTAAATATATGGAACTTTTACCCTGCCAGTTTTCTGTTTTCCACATTAGAGCTCTTGAATCTAAGGACGTCTCTCTCATCAATATTCAAAGATTACTTCAGAAGTACATGAATGCCCTTCAGTCCTGCTCTAGTGCTTACAGAAATGGTCATCTGAAGAAACGCACCTAAATGCTTAAAAACAAATAGTAATGTGCACAGCTTTTCCTACAGAAAGAAGTTACCAGCTTTTAAAAGCAAGATGGTCTTCTACCGTCTTTACGTATATAAATGGATAATGGGCATTATTTCCCAAAAGGTATTGTAATGACTTGCTAGTGATTTGCTTTAAAAGGAGGAAGAAATAAACAACCCAACCCAAACCCAATCACAGTTTTGGTTGTCAGCTGTTGCATTTCCCCAAGATTTCTGTTTCCAAGGTGTTTTTCATTATGTATGTGCTTTCACGAGTTCACAAAAGAACAATGTGTCTGACAAACCCTTGTTTTCTTGCATAGGCTGTACTAACATGCTTCTCTGTAATTTACTGTAATTCTAAATATTCTATAGTTAAAGTAGCATTATCTGCTGTTTCTTAATTCTCCTATTTACAGGGAACATGACTACTCTCTGCCCACTGTTTTAAGCATTTTCTTTGTCTTAGAGGGAACTTTCAAACCAGTAAATAATCAAAGTGATTTTATTTTTTAAGAACTGCTGTGCAAATGCAAATCCATTTGTCTGGCTTTCATCTTGGACATCATTGTTGGCAGAGGCCTGTTAGGTCAAGCTCTTGATTGAGTCATGTCTGTCAGGTTTGTACAAATGCAGATGTGAAGTTGGAAATCCAGAATATATTGCTGCTGCAGTACTGCTAGCCTTCCAGTCAGAAAATTAGAAGGCGTAATGCTTGGAGATCATTAAATTCACCATAAAATCGTAGAAACAAATCATTGTGAGACCACTCTCTTTGAAAGGTCATAGCTATCAGGGGTGGTTCCTGAGGGGAAAAAAGCAAATTATCACTCCAGTCTTCAAGAAGGGCAAGAAAGAGGATCTGGAAAATTATATGCCAGTCAGTCTCACCTTGGTCACAGGAAAGTGATGGATTACATCCTTCTGGAAGCTATTTCCCAATATCTGAAAGACACAAAGGTGACTGGGAGTAGTCAGCATGGATTTATGAAGGGGAAATCATGTTTAGCCAACCTGAAAGCCTTTAATGACTATGTCAGAAGAGCAGTGGGTGTTGCTTACTTTAGTAAGGCTTTCAACACTGCATCCCGTAATATCCATGTAGACAAGCAAATGAAGTACAGACTCTCAAAGTACACAGTGAAGTGAGATGGGCTGAAAGCTGGCCAAGTTCATGGGCTCAAAGGATTGTGATCATTGCCATCAAGCTGGACACCAGTCACTAGTGGAGCATCACACAGGCTGATACTGGGTTCAGTGCTGTTTAGCATCATCATTAATAACCTGGACAGTGGGACAGGACACACCCTTAACAAGTGAGCAGATGATTTCCAGAGTTGCCTTTCAACCTTCAGCCACTCTGTGAATGTGTTATATCTTTGATTTCATTTGATCTGTCTCAGAAAATTCAGTTACTGCTTTTTCAAAATCTAAAATCATGACAAATCAATAGAAGCTGTGGTAGAGGGGAAGTGAGAGCAGGAGTGAGTAAGAATATGAAAGATCAAATAGCTCGAATGGAAAAGGAACAATGTGAAGAAAGAAGTGAAATACAAAAGCTTTGCAGTGAAGGAGGACGTTTTTCTGATGTATCTCGACTGCAGCATGATGAGAGGGAGGACATGGTGCCATTTTCTTTTCCTGAAGAAAAAAGATGATGTATATCCCCAAAAGTTTTTATGGAAGCTGCTTGGTCATAAAATGAAAAATGTATTTCTACTGGATCATCAAATCGTCACCAACTTTGAGTATGAAACACTTCTGTGACTGCAGTATCTCTAGAAGGAGATACCCTGGTCTTGAGAGATGAGAAAAATTTGTCAATTCTGTAGAATTAAAGTGTTACGGAGATTTATATTTTTAGACATCTGTTGGATTAGCCCTACGTCTTTTATTCTTAGCTGGAATACTGTTCCTATTGTGCTAAAACACTGAAATCAAATGGAAAAGAGAAATGAAAATACAATATTCAGTCTACTACTTTAGTTGTATTTGAGTCTTCATTGCAGGGCTTCCTGAGGATTTTGTAAATCGGCCATCTTTAAAGATAGTGAACAGATCTTTTTTTAATTCATATGCCACCTCCATTCAAACAATTCCTGAATGTGAACATAATATTTCATTGTTTTTTACAAGTTGATCATCTTTGATTTGAGATCAAGTGCAAGGTAATTTAAGAAGATTTAAGTAATGGTTGTGAAAGGACAGAGTAAAACTCCAAGATTTATGATAATGTGGACTCAACAGCTAGACCTGAAAATAATTTTTATCTAAGCAACCAGTGTTTAGCAAAAATGGGAAACCAGTCCTAAAAGTTCTTGTTAATCTTTTACCACACAATAGATTTCTGTTATTAAAAGACGGAAGTGCTTAATAGGGGAACATTTTGGAGATATTTTTCTCCAAATATTTTCCTATATTTTGATTGCAAGTATAAAACTCTTTTATCAACTTGATTCAAATGGAAATGGGGTGCAAGGAAAGGTCAAAAATCTGACAATTTCAAGAAAGGTTTCCAAATCCACCTCTATTAGACTATTGCTTTTATTCAAAGCTCCATTTACTTGATCATCAAATCCAATCTTATCTGAGTATCAAAGACAAGTCTTTTGTTTCCTGGAACTATCAATAACTTCTTAGGTTTTAGCTCAATATTTCTTTTCCATAAATAATTCTTAAAATAATCCTTTTGAGGTGGAAAAGAAGTAAAACATGAGTCCCGCAATCTTGTCTTCTAGAACTGGTAGTCATACTGGCAACACTGTTTTGCTCTATTCATAAACTTAACTTGTTTTGAAACAACAATAAACACAATCTTTGTCTGAAGTATAAATGGAAGATCAAGGTAGAGCAATGTATATGTTTTAAGAGCTTTGTTACTTTACCTAGCCAGTAATGTGACCAAACCTAAGCAGGCTTACTCTTAAGACTGCTAGTGTCTAGAGGAAAGTTCCTGAATTTGGAATTCAATAGACAAAGAGACTTCGGCATCTAAGTAGTATGAGGTGCAGAAAAGAAACAGAAGAAGCAAGGCTGCTTATTTAACCACCAAAAATCTTAGGGACAAAAGAGTACACCAGAGATGACTATTTGGAGACATGAAGTTACATTACATGATTATCAATATTTTAGTGACGTGCTTTTCACTCATCTGCTGCAGAGCTGTCAGAAGCAATGCAAGAGGAATTGTTTTTCCTGGCATTTCTATATCATTGCAAATCAAATAATTTTTAACTTGTGATCTCAGACCTATTAACCGGTAGTGAAGAACTGTTGCAGAAGGGGAACTGCAAATATGAGACTGAAAGTAACTTGTGGGTTTTCTTCGTATGGCTATAAATGCAGGTGTGAGGAGTACTACTTTTGTTTTCTCTCTCCTCTTTCCTCTAAAGCCCTTCAGTGCTAGATAGTGTTTCAGGACTGATGTTTTTAACCATTTACATCTTTACCTTACAAGGTATCAAACCAAGGCAAGTCTTTTCAGTGCCTTTCATCAGAATTATTATTATTTTATTAGCATATAATATTAAATGCTTTTAAAATGTTTGCCTTTGGTGAAACATGCATTTAATAACAGCACCAGAAACATGTGAGTGTGCATGCATACTGTATGCATACTGCATACAGACTTTTAAACTGAAAACAAGGAAGTGCTTTAGCGTTTTAGATAACAGAAATTACTAGCCATTAAAATTGTATATTATGTATCCCTTCTGCAGGATCTCTGAGTGAAGGTATGAAGAATCCTATAGCAGACTGACTAGGGGCAGGAGGGATATATAGCAAAGCAGAAAGTCGAATAATCATAATTGGTTTTCGTAGGAAAATTAAACAGGTCATCTAAAAAGTGTTTGGATAAATGTGTATGTGTTGCTCAAGTAGCATCATGTATTAACCAGAAAATGTCAAGGATCTTTGTGATGAATATTTTAGTAAGGATATGTAGAATGAAGAATAGTGGATTTTAATATGGAAAAGTGGTTTTGGGGGGATGTTTTTGATCCTCATCTTTCTTAAAAAGGAAGTATCACATTTCATGTCAGTATATATGTTGCATTGTTATTTCAGACTATGTAGGGAAAATTGGACCATTAGGAGACTCTGAAAGGTTTACTTTAGTACGTTATTTGTGAAGTTGTAGGAGCTCCTTGTGAAAGTTTCCTTCATTGTTTAAAAGTCCAAAAAGCTTGAAGTTTCTGTATTAGGCAACTTTCTTGTGTTTAGAAATGTGGTGTTCTGAAAATCTGCAGTCAGCTACCCAGAATTGTCTGACAGCCGAGGGATGCCACCACTTTGTATGTGCTATATTTGGTATTTTCAGTCGGTCATAAATTCATTTAGTAGTTATTACTGCTTCAGTCTGAGTCAATTTATACTGCCCTCACAAGGGCTTTAGGAAAGGAAAAGGAATGTGCAATAAAACCTGTGCTGACTTCATTCTGTCATGCAGTACAAAAAATGGGAGAGGAAGGGAGGAGGAGTAGCTGCTGGATGTAGATGTTTGGATGTATGGGAAGATGGAGAGATAACCCCTCTCTCTGTAACAAAAATGAACATTTGGAAGCTTTCTGTATTTCACAACTATTTTTTTATCAAAATATTAAAATATATTTTGCTGCTTCTAATTTCAGTAGTTTGAGTAGTTTGCAGTACTCTAGTTTGAGTACTGCAAAGGAGATACTTTCCTAGCAAATGTAGTTAATACTGTCTGGAACTTCTGCAGTTTCCAGAAAGCAGGATGCCTATGTGCAGAACCAGCATTCTTTATATGAAGAAGGCTCATTAATGAAGGTGCCGTTTTGTCGAATCTGGATTTGGTAAAATACTTCAGCTATTGCTTTTTTTCAAGCTTGGAAGTATTTTGACTTTTTTAAATTCCATGGCATTTAAGTAGATAACTGAAGTAGAACAATGTAATAAGAATTATGTGTAATATAAGTAATGGGGACTATAATTCATGCATGGATACCTGATATACAGATAATTTTTTAATATCTACTTGTTTATATATATAAGGATTTATGGAAGTTGTTTGAATCTGTTCTATCTTAATAGCAAAAGTAGTTTTAAACTTGTTCTTTTGTTACTAGCCTGAATTTTAATCTGTTGGCTTTCCAAGATAGCCAGGTACCTGATTATGGTGCTGCCAAGAGCATAATGTAAGTAATCCTTCTCTGTTTGAAGGCAAGCTCAGTCATCTCAGTGCATTGCCATGCAGTAGTGATAGGTAAATTGCCTGAGATAGCTCTCATAAATACGAATATAGTTGAGACTTCCACAGAGAAAAGGCTTTCTGGAAGCTTCATATCTAGTTCCTATCATAAAGGTAATGAGTTGTACTAGCCAGATGGAGAATGTATCAACACAGCTTTTGGTTCTGACATGAGAGAGGTGTGGAGAACCAGAAGCTCTTTGATCGCAAATCTGCCATTGAAGTACGCTTAGTCAATAAATACCCTAATTTGATGAAAAAACTGTAGTATGATTTTAGAAACACTTAGATGCAGTTTAGAGTTTAGTTTTGTTGGGTTTTTAGTACCAAATACCTATTGAGATTGTGACAGAGTTATCACTATGAAAATGATATGGCAGATAGGAATATAAATTGTTCAAAATAGGTTAAATAGCCGTAATTGTTTTTTCTGGATCCTGTTGTTGAGAGAAAATGTAATGATCTATGCGAATGATCTATACTCACAGAAGAAAAGTAGAAAAGAAAACAGTATTTTGATTAAATCTGAGTAGTTTCAAAGGAACCTGTGAAAAATTCACCTTACAAATAGGGCACACTTATCCCATATGAAAGCTTGCTCTGTATGAACTCCCAACTTTATCTGACTTGCTCTGAATACGGGTGACACAGAACGCGATCTCTGGGGTGTTGTTTGAAATATTGTGTTTGTTCTGTGCACAAAGGTGTTTAACAAGTAAGCACGAAGAAAACCCAGGCAACCACTGGAAAGTGCGTAGTAATACATTGCATGGGCTTTTCACTTCCTTAATTTTTTTCTTTGTCCAGGGGAGTTGTGTATTAGGCAATACAAGTAGGGTGATATGGAAGTGATGGCACTACTATGTAAATGAAAACCAAAAATAAAACAGGGCTGTTGAGGAAAATGGCAAGGGCTACCACTGATGCACACAAACCAAAGAGTAAATAAGTAAGACAGTTTTCTTCCTTTGTGTGAAAGTACTAGAAAGTACAAGATTGTGGTACTACTGAGTGTCTGTCAACTGCAGAAGCTGTGGCAACAAAATGGGCAAACAAAAATAGTTTTTGATGTTGTTACTCATTCAAAATCCTCACTTGTGAGGCAGAACTCTGAATTGAAAAAGGAGACAGAATTCTGTCTGGAATAAGTAGTACCTAAAACCTGGTTCCAATGCACAGTCTCTTCTTGCATTTGATCCTGCTGTGATGTGTCCAGAGCATCCAGAAACATCCTGATCTATGCACAGAATAATCGCTTGTGTAGCAAAACACACAGGAATTATATTTCTGCAAGACTATTAGTTTTCATTTCTGAAGTTTGTTATTACACTTTTGAATGATGTGTTAATGCTATTTGACATGTTAGATTTTCCTGCTATAATGTTTTTTCTATGATATCCACCTTTCCTTCTTTAGAGACTTAGTACAGAAAGTCACACCCTGCAGCTTATCCTGATGAGCATTTTTAGAGAGCAGGAGAGTTACTGAGAAGTGTAGTTATTTTTTTTCTTCCAACTTTAATACAGTTCCAATGAAAGTGATAGCAAAGCCTGTCTATTAGGCTATGTACAGGCTTTAAGTTGGCAGTAATTGCATGATAGCAACGTAAGGAAATTCTTGGAATGTGTTCAGAGCATAAAAACGTGATAGTGAGGCCAACAGCTCTCATTAGGCTTGAAAGAGAGATAAAGTATAGTGATGGTAACTAGCAGAAGGCCTCTCTGGCATAGATACAGCATCCCTCTATCTTCTATCCCACCCAGATACTTTCTGTACTTCTGAAATTTTTGAGCATGTGTGCTTTGATCACTTAGGTGTTTGATTTTGTTTGATTGTTACTGGCACTTTTAATGGTTTCTGGTTTTAATGAGAATTTTATTTAGATACTTTATTTTTTAAACAGCTGAGATCTTTATAAGAAGATAAACATGAAGTATTAAATTAAAATAGCTTATCTTTATTTTCCAGCGCTTTTCACATTTCATGTTTTTTTAATTAAAAAGGCTTTAATGTATAGATTTACTACATGTTGCATTCTGTGGAGCCATTTTTTTCACCAGTGTCTTTTGAAAGTTTATTTTAAAGCCCCAAATCAGTTAATAAATGCAACTGAAAATAAAGTGTCTTAATTGTGAATGCATGTCTTTGAATTTGAGGAAGTAAACTTCAGAAAAAGGCTGATGCTATCATTTGATTATGGTTGCATCGACATGTTCATTGAATTACAAACTTCACAGCAAGACTTTTCCAACTCATTTATATTTCATGCTTCTCAGGCACTTGCTCACATACAGCCAAAGAAGTTGAATTTTTTTGTAGGATTGTGGGGTTGTGCATTTGAGTCTATTCCTGTATTGTTTAATATAACACTTTGAAGTCTAAAATATTAAAGTTATTAATTCTAAATCTTAACAGAGCCATTGTTGGGTAATGATTGGAAAAGCAAAATAACTTAGGGATAAAAACTTTGTTTACTGTTGCTTTTTTGAAGTTAAGATGCTTTTTCTAAAATGAAAACCAGGTGGTTTTTTTCAGTTATCTTGGCTCATCACAGGTAGGAATGGGTGAAGCAGCCACTTCTGAGGATGAGCAGCACAGCTATTAACGATGCACAAATATTAGTGGTTAACAAAAGTCACTGGTGTGATTCACCTTATAACTGTGAACCCTCTACAGAGTAATGTTTTAGTAGCCAAACTCTTAAGTATGAAATTATCCAAATAAAAACCGGTTAGGATGATACTAAAACCTTATTAGAACATGCATGAAAATGAAGGTATAAAGGGAGTGAGTCTGTTCATAAATATAAATGGGACTACTGCAAACCATTAACATGGAGGGGGGATCTACATTGTACCACCATAGATAACTGAAAGGAATTTTGGTCACTCCTTGGTAGGCATGTTTAAAATCAACCTTTGAAAATGAACACGTTCAGAAACTACCTAGTAGCAAACAAAAAGTGGAGTAATAGTTCCTACAGACCTGGTTTGATGCCAGAAGTCATAAGTATCAAAGATCACAATGGCTAAGATGTTGAAAAGTGCCTTTTTTTAACCCCTCGCTGCTTTAATAAGTAATATTTGGTGGAAGGAGGACTCAACAGCAGAATACCTTTCCTGGAGCATGAGAAAATGTCCCGTGATTTCCAGACATCTAGTATGCTGACATAAAATAAATAATAATTTCTCTCTGCTATGAGTAACTTGCTGAGCAATAGGAATGCTGTCTATGTTGATATGATCACATCTCATCAAGACGTAGACTGGTATAATTTTCATGTTGTTTGCATCTTTACGTTCAAAATAAAAATCCAAGTAAGTTCTAAAGTCTGAGTTTCTCTTCTGAATGAACACCAGCATCTTCAGTGTATGTTAAGAAGCAGTATGTGGCTGCAATGTTCGTTCAAATGGAACAATGATTTATTTCTGGTTTTGTTTTAAAGAAAAACTAAGTAGCAGTCCTGCAGAAAAGATGTGAAGAAAATGCATGGCTTGTAACCTTAACATAGACTCAATAACCTTACACAATGAGGCAAAGCAAGATACCATACTGGGATTGTATAAGTGGAAGATGCTGTGCAAGGCATATAGTACAAGTCCCTCTGCTGTATTTAGCATTAGTGAAGTCTAGGCAGGAGCAGTGTGTAATTTGGAGCACTCCAGTTCAAACAAATAGGTAGCCCAAGGCAGAACAGCTAGAGGGAAGCAACAAGAAAGGTCATTTTTTTCTGGATGTATGATCAATGGGGAAACACTGAGCAGAAGAGAGTTCTTTTAATCCACATGGTAGGACTGGAAAGAGATGTATATCCTTGCAGTGAAGCGCTGGTTGTCTGATCTTTGTGCTAATGTGTAAGAGAGAGGCAATGAGAGTAACTTTATTTGTTGTGATGGGAGGAAAGGGAAAAAAACACTGCAATGGAGAATGTGCAGCCTTCCTCATCAGAGGCTTTAGAATCAGGGTGAACAGGCAGTAGTATCATGTGTTAGGGCAGGCAGATGAAGGAAGCTGCCTGAAGATCTTTGGAGATCCAGGAACTTGCGCGTATAACCTTTGGAGTTTTTTAGCTCCTTTATTTCAAAAAAAGCCTGCTACTTAGGATTTCTGTTTGTACCTTGCAAATAATGATACAATTAGAAGGACCTAAAAATGTTTCGGTGAGAATCTTTGTTCTCTCCTCAGCAGTAACAGTGATTAAATGCGCAAGATCAGGATTTGTCTAGGAACGGCACAAGGAGTCCTACAAAGCCAGATCCAGGACAGGATAAAATTTAGTGCTGTGCCATGGTCATAAGGCCAATCTTTCATGGGAATTCGTTATTCCTTGCTGCTGAGGTGTAGGGTGCTGGGGGTGGGTGGTGATTTTCTTCTTATATTTTGTTCTGTAGGGTTGTCAGAAAGTTATTTTGCTGGTCTCTGGAGTACTCAGCTGTACCTCTCTGCATGGCTCTTCACGTTCTGCTTGGGATCATAACAGCTTTCTCATTTGTATGGCATGAGTAAATATGCCTCTGTCAGAACAAAAATGAGATCATTTATAGTTATTAAAAAAAGACAGCTGTTTAAAGTAGTATGTTTTCAGAGCACACCATAAAAATTGCTGGAATATTTTTCTTCACTTTCTCAGCCCAAGTGATTTGAATAAGCACTTTAAACTTTCATTTGCTCTGGATAACTAAAATTAAACTGAAATGTAACAAATTAAACTGAAGTTTGTCCAGATTTCTCCCTTCAGTTTCTAATGACTGCTTATTTTTCTTTGCAATTAAATTTCTAATGTGTAATGAGTTGCCCAAAGAGACAAATCTGGGAAGTTGGGTTTCTTTTCTGCAGATGGTGGGCTTGAATCAGAGATACCGGAAGAGAATCTCTGAGCCATGTTTTGACTTTTGTTAGTGGACATGAATGTTTCTCAGGGAGTCCTCAAAATGCTTATGTTTTAGGAACACCAGTACTGTTCCTGTACTGCTTTCTGGTAAGTTCTCCCCTGTTGAATTTGGATAGTGTTTAATGTTCTTGTTTGGAAAATTCTTTCAACTAATGATGTTGCTGCAGGCTACTAATGCACTGGTTTTAGGAATGAGAACCTTTGAACCTTCAGGATAAGACCTCTGATTTTAAGTTTGTTTTTTTTTTTTTTTAATCTGTAACTGTAATGATGTATCTTTACAGTGATGTGACTATATAAATATTTTTGTCTATAGTAAGAATCTTCTGTTTCAAGCAGAACTGTTTGTGAAGGGCCTTGACTCTAGAAAGAAGTGGGCTGCTGTCAGTGGTTATTCCAGATTGACTAAGGGGTTTTTATCCTGCTGCTTTAGAAGACTCCTACACAGATTTCTGAATTGTCTGGGTTTTTTTTAACGTTTTCTCTAAATCCTGAAAGGAGAAAGGGGGACAAAAAAACCCCAAAACAAACCCTGAGTGTGAATCAAGCTGTTGCTACTTGTTTTGTTAACCAGTACTGTCTCTTCTCTTTGTGCTTTCTCTTCTCATCTGTACTACCTTGAACTTAGGGTAGAAGATCTTTGGGGTAGGAATTGTTACCCAGTGCTGTGCTGATTAATCATCTGGCATAATGGAGTCCTTGTGTGAATATGACTCCTTGTCCCCATCAAAATACAAATAGTAACATTTTAAGATGAAAACATCCTGAGGATGTTGCAAGGGTTTTTGTAGAATATTATGAACCTGTGAAAATGCAGGGGGGAAATTATACTTTACATCAGTGTATTATTTATCTGAAAAAACATAGTGCTTGTGTAATGTGTAGTTAACTACTCAAAAAATATTAATCAGGCCTGGAGCTTATTAACACCCAGACATACTGAAGCAGCTTTTGTAAGAGATACATGTATTTGCTCTAAGAATGGTTTGTGTGGTGAAGTTGTGTTTTCTTATCTAGCAGTTTGAATTGCTTTAAACTTCAGCATTAACTCTGAATTTAAAGGTTTATGCTTCTTGTTTATTCCTAGGACTTTTCTAGGAAGCAACCAAATGTGAATGCTTTGTGAGCTGTGTGCCCACATACTGCTTTTTGTTTATGTTGCAGCAGTACTTACCTGGAGTGTATGCTTTGATTAAAAAAAACCAAAGTGGCTGGTGGTGGTGTGGGGCCCAACTTGTTCTGCGTCTTGCTGAGCAAATGCAGCACGATTTGGATCTGTTGATATTGTTGTTGAAAGATAATGGGATATGTCTTACCTTTTTGATCACAGTCAAGCTGTAATGTTTTCTTCTGCTTTAACCGGCTCTCAGAGATGCAACCCCTCAAATTCCTTTTACATAATTTGTACATGGATTGTACAGTTTCCAAAATCCATGTTGGAGCCTTTCATAAGCAGTTGTAGTTATGTTTCTGAAAGAAAATTTTGCTGGAGTATTAATTTTTTGCACCTTGTTTTACACAATGTGAATTACTTACAGACTGATATAAAATTGTGGTCTCTTGTTTCTTTGAATGTGTTTACACCGGAGCCTGGTAGGTTCAGGAAGACTTGAGAATTTCCTAGATTTCCAGATAAGTTTGTTAAATCATGCTGAATATTAGGATGTCTTATACTGAATTTTAGGTAGCCTAAACTATCTCGCTGAGGTACTTTTTTCTTCAGATGAATTTAAACTGGGAAGCAAAGCAAGAGCTGTAACTTGGCCTCATTAAAATTCTTACAGTTCACAACCTAATAGAAGCCCCTGTTTTGTCGAGGAGTTACAGTATGAATGGGTATCTAAATCTCTCCTCTTCAAAGCAAGTCTAGCATACATTTTCTGTTTTAGTTGAAAAAGTTCCTGACTTCTTTCCCTCATTATAAGCACTTCAGGTTTGATTTATCTAAACAGCATTAGCATTTGAAGAATCTTCAGACTACACATGCCGAGACTGGATTATGAGAAACAGGACAGCAGAAAATACAGGATTAAGTGAATGGTTTTATTTCTAACCAGCTAAACTCTAGCTCAATTGTTTAACTCTGATCCCTAGTAACAGAAAGGAAGGGAAGAAAGAAGAATAATGTAAAGGTAGTATTTTCCAGTTTTGCAGTTGTCTGAATTGGTATGCACTTAGGAATAATGTAGATGGTATTTCTCTCCAGTATCAAGTGATATGGTAATGATGAATCTATATCTCTCTTGGGTGGTTTGGGTTTTTTTTTTTACTGTAAAATGTGGCTGCAAATATGCCTAAAGACCCTGGGCAAAACATGTTGTAGAGCTGGCTTCCCATCCGTGTGCTGGGGATGCAGAATGATGGGCAGCAACAGGACTGCCTCCCAACAGAAGGATCTAGGGCAATTTTAGTAGAAGTCTCAGTGGCTTGGTAACTGCCAGCTCATGTGGGTTGAGGACAGACACCAGGGTTTAAGTTAGGGAAGCACAGTGTTGGAGCACAGAAATGCCATAAAGAAACATGGGAAACTTGCAGTCAGGGAGAGCCTGTGTCTGGGTCCTTGCACAGCTTCACTGTGACAGAGAAACTTCTCATTTTTATCAAAACAAAGTTGGTTTAAAACTGGCAAAACAAAGCTTAACTGATTTTTCAGAGACTGATGTTTAGGTTTATCGTGGTATATGTATTGTATATTTATTTTTTTTTCCACAGAAACCTGCTAATATTTTAGTTATGGGTGAAGGTCCTGAGCGAGGAAGAGTAAAAATTGGTATGTTTATATCTTTGATAAGTCCCAGTGTAGCATTTAAGTTAGAATGTTCTAAAGGTGCAGTTTTACCACGTAGTCACTGTAATACTAGTATGTGCCTGGGCACGTTGCCTAAATGCTGCTTTCTGGGTGATGGGCCTCTTGATGTTAGCCCCATGCACCAGTTCTGACCATGAAATGCTGTAGCCTCATCAATACAAAGTGGAAAATGTCGTTATATTTTGTTTAAGTGGGTGTTTGTGTGGGGAGGGGGATTTTGATATGGGGATGAATATGACAGCTAGCTAGGGAAAAGGAGGAGAAAGAAATGGGATTTTAACATTTCTTCCATTTATCCCTGTAATGCCATGACATTATCTTGCTGCTGCTTATAAAATCTAAATAGGGAATTACTCATTGCTACGAACCTTAAATTTTTATAATGGAATTAAGGTGGCATTTAGCCTGCACAGTGGTCTTGAAAGGGTAGACAGTCTCTTGGAGATAAATGCAAGGGATCTTAAAAGTCCAGAAAACACAGTAATCCAGCCAAAATTCTTAGTAACAACTACTGCTAAATGCTCAAACTGGGGTGTACCAGGGTAGGAACACTTTCCCCAACACGGTAACGTTTTCTGGTGGAAGTTACTGTTCACAGTGAGATGATAATTTGTAAAGCATCAATTGTTTTAAAATAAACAAATAAATAAAGATTAACTGTAGTCTAACAGTAACAAGCTATACCAGGCTGTGCATTAGTGTGGTGGTGCTTTGATAGCAGACTGCTAATGCACAGCCTGCTTGTATTTGTTATGGTAATGCAGCCCCATTTGGAAGGGTTTTTTTAAAGCTAGTTCATCTTTTTCATCCCTCTGGCTTTCTTTTATGAGATTATTCTGCATTGTGGCTCTGTACTCTTACTGGTTTTGTTTATCTGAATTATATTGTTAATCACTAGTGTAGTGACTCAGGGCAGGATTTTCTTGGAGTGTTCAGTGCTGCTCTAGTCCTTCCCTTGTCCTTTGAAATCCAAGGAGCAGATGGGCTGAGGCAGACCACTCCTTCAGATCCTACCCTGAAAGTTATTAATGCCCTTCCAAGGTTTAAGGTTGACAGTAGAGACTGAAGTTCTTTTCCATACAAAACAGGTACAGCACTGACAGCGGAAGGGAATATTTCTTCCGATTATTCTTATTCTTCATGGAGTGGTTACTTCCCAAATTGAGAACATAGGTCATACTTGAGGCATGTTCACTTTCAACTGTGGTGGTGATACTTGCTGTACACAACTACTTGCTAGTAATTACACATAGACCACCCATTTATTTCTTAATTTATAGTTGCGAATTAATTTGGGAATAACTTAAAACACAACTAAATTTAGTCAGACTCTGCTAATGGACAGGTGAAAGATTCTGTATCGGACCACCAGTCCTCTGAGCCATCCATTCCCAGCAGGGAAAGAGGGAGGGGAACCCTGGATTTCTAAGCGTGTTGTCAAAATGTAGATTTTTCTTATTAAGATACTACCGCAGCAGGAAAAGAATGCAGAAGTTATACCCATCCCAAGGGCTTCCACTTTTCCAGTGTAACTAAGTTTTCTAAAAAATACATAACTGGTCTTTTAACTTAAAATAATTTTTACAGGCTTTTTGTGTCATTTTGAGTCATAAATTTATTTTCTGCCAACAACTTTTCCTTATTTTTTCATAGTTACTAGTGACTTGATGTCTTGAGTAATTAGTATTTTAATGTAGAAAACTGTAAAATGTTTCTCTTTTTAAATGCATTAAAACAATCATAAATAGGAATGCCTATGAAAAAATTATTAAGGATTGTGCAGTCAAGTTACAGACCCATATTTACACTGCAGTTTTCCCTCAACCACTGAGCTATATAGCGTGTAGGTCCTTTTCCCTCGGAATGGCTACTCATCTCATTTCATTCAAGTCTTCTTAGCAGATGTGTATATCCCTGCACCACAGAGTCCCTCTGTTTTGGGATTTGGGGAGTGGCGGGTTGGGAAAGTGATTTGGTGGGGAGAAGGTGCCTATTTTAGTCTCTGCACATGTTCTCCTGTATCATTTATATTTGGTAGTTCACACAGCTTTCTAGGCAGTTGTATACTACCAATTATAAAAAGCAGGATTTAATGATATGATGCCCCCAAACAGTTTAAAAATCATAGCCTAAATGGTATTTAGTACTGGTTCTTGATACTGGAAATACTTCTTGACAGAAAATAAGCAGGAAGGCAGATGCTTTAGGCTTAGTTGCTGGTTTTGTGTGAAGAAAATTTTGCTATAGCTAACTTCATGAGGAGGGAGCTTTTGTGATCTGCACGTATGTATTATAAATCATTCTAACCTTTGCAGAACCTGCACTTTGCTCACATTTAAAATGCTGCTTCTTGAAAGACCATCCTGTAATAATGGAATATTTTACCAGAGAATATCAGGTAAAATGAGTCAGGATTTACCAGTGTCCTGAGAAGTGAGTTGATGCGCTTTTTCAGAACAATGGTTAATTCTTTGTTCTAAATGGCTCACGTTAGTAATGATTTATAATGATATACTTTATAGGTGATGATATCCTGTAACTTCTACAAAAGCTTTAAGAAAATCTCACAGAATTCATATCTGCTACAATCTGCGTTTGCATTTTATTTAGCAGTGATGGTAGCACTAACAAATAAACTCAATCAGTTTGTTAAAGAAAAAAGGGTAGTTTTCCTCAAATTTTAAAGCACCTCTCTTTGAATTTTGCAGCTGACATGGGCTTTGCCCGATTATTTAATTCACCTCTGAAGCCTTTAGCAGACTTGGATCCAGTAGTTGTAACGTTCTGGTATCGAGCTCCAGAGTTGCTTCTTGGGGCCAGGCATTATACCAAAGCTATTGGTAAGTAAATTGGACCAAAACTTACTATTTTTTTCTTCATGTAAAGCATACACAAACATTGAAGCATTGATAGACAGTACAAAGAACAGTAGCTGAATTAAAGATATGTTCTTGATTTCTTAAAGAAATACTCAACTTTGACAAATTGTTTAGTTTATTATGGTCTCTGGCTATATGTAGGAATGAAATATTTCTGAGTTTTGGCTTCACATGCCCTGTGATGCAGTGTAAGTTTATGTAGCTTTCACACAAGACTTCGATAAACATTGTTAGAGGCAATACAAAATATGGATGCATCTTTGAACTATTAGTAGAATCCAGATAATGATGATGTGGCACATTACATTAATTTTATTAAAGAGGTTTTTACCTAGTTTAACTAAATACATGAAGGAATGTACAGAATGGAGAATATGCTGGCTGCACTGAAACTAAGATGTAAAAATAAGCTACATTTTGGCGGCTGTTTGTTTTTCAAAGCATAAGTGTAAATGGGGATTGCTTGAAGTAAAGACGTGATCAGTTGTGCAACAGGCTAGGCTATGATGCTGCATCAGGCATATCCAGAGAAAAACCAAGCCTCACAGAATACAGATGCTGGGAGGATGGTATCAGTTACATCAGCTTAATGCTGCATCCTCTTTGCCACTTAATTCATAGTTTCCAGTCTGCGTTTAAAGAGCTTTGTCATGGCACAGTTGACTTCACTCCACTAGTTCCTGTTCTTGCCATTTCCCAGGTAAGGGATCGCTGGCAGCTATGAAGAGCAGCTATGATGTAGCAAAGGGGGAATAGCCTAGCCTTTACTGGGTGTCAACAGCTTTGCTATGGAAGGAGGAGACACTGTAGGGAAGAGGACTGGGAAGTTTTTCTCTTGCTAGCTGGTATAAAAGATATGTTAAAGCCTGACAATCATTTGGGGGGAAGTAACTTCTGCAACGCTCCACTTACTTTGCACAAACACGGAGGTTGTGTGTCAGCAAACGTGTTGTTTCTATAACCTGAAATTCTTTCCTCAGACCCCAGCCATTGTTTTCATTTTTTAAGACCATGTCAGTGTTTTTGTCAGAAGCTCTAAAATGTTTGACTTAATGTATTTGCATATACTTTTCTGTTAATACTGTATTTCTTTTGTAGATCAAATACATGTCTTTTTATGTGCCCTTAAACTGCTTTATTTGTTGTATTTGCATGGTCCTTTACTGGCATTTTCTTCTGCTTGCAGCATGTGAAACTGCATGGACAGGCATAGCCTTTAGTACATCATTTGTTTCAGCATAGATAAAAACTGACTGTATGAAAACACTGAGTAATGGGGTTATGCTCTTTACATCATTTACTTTTGTCCTTGTTCATGACCTTTTCTTGTTCATTCAAGGTTCAGTGTAGCATTACTTTATGTAAGTTAAAAATTGCATTTGTGTATACTAGGAAAAAAAATCGACAAAACTGGGAGAAGTCAGGCTGTCTGGTTTTGCAAACTGGGACACAGCAGTTAAACAGGTTTTGGGGTTTCTCAGTTGTTTTAAATGCTATGAAAAAGGGGTGAGGTACATGGGCATGGCCTAATTCTTCTCGTTACTTCCTTTCTGCAAGATTTTATACATAGCATTTGGCTTATTCCAGTATCACTGCTTTTCAACTTGTCTTTTTTAGGTCATTTAATACTTACTAAACCCAGTGTTGATAGAGAGGGTGTACTTCTTGGCTGGGACAATATGGCAGTGAATGGGCAAGATGCTGGTTGGCTTTTTTCTTTTCTTGTATATTATGTGTGGACAGTTATCCAGAAAGTTTCCCCTTTTTTTTAATTTTTTTTTTTTCTCCTAGTTCTTCGTCAGAATCTTTTTTTACATCAGTAAATGAGAGCTATGCTTTAAAAACCCCACAAAAAAATTGTATGATACATTCAGCTCCTGTGTAGTTACTGGATTGTATACTGCCTCTGTAGCTAAAAGGAAAAGTTGAGCAAGTCTTGCACTTCTGCAATGGAAACTTGAAATTTTCAGTGCAGGGACCTTATCTCTGATAAGCTGAAAACTAACATTCTACCTCACCAAGATGCTTTTGGAAAGATTAATTTGATTTATTTTTTGATTTCTGTTCTTTTTCCAAGATATTTGGGCCATAGGGTGTATATTTGCAGAGCTGCTAACATCAGAACCAATATTCCATTGTCGACAAGAAGATATCAAAACTAGTAATCCTTATCACCATGACCAGCTGGACAGAATATTCAATGTAATGGGATTTCCTGCAGGTACATACTGTATTTATTTATTTTCACTGCTGTTCAAAGAAAGATAGCTGTATTGCTTTCTTTGCAAGTGAAGGTGGCAGCTGACAAAAGCAACAAAGCTGTTCAAACACGATCTTTATTTCATGAGTTATAAATCTAGCATCTAATGGTCATATTAGCTATTTTTCCTATTATTGATAGGACTCTTTGTGTATACATGAACTAATGTTTTATAATTTTAAAAGATCATGTTTAATTGTGGATGATTAAAAATCAGAAGGAATATTTCTGTATTTCTTCAGTACTGATTCTAGATTTGGAAAGTGACTGGT
This sequence comes from Coracopsis vasa, assembly GCA_026283785.1. NCBI lineage: Eukaryota > Metazoa > Chordata > Aves > Psittaciformes > Psittacidae > Coracopsis > Coracopsis vasa. Next base: position 36,489 of record JANHGB010052517.1, on the reverse strand, counting down.
GATTGTATGAAACCAAGCAAAAATCTATGTATTTAGTGAATATTATGCAGATGTTTAACTCGTGATAAATTAAGCACAGCATCTGGAAATGGGGGAGGGTATTTATTTATTTCTCCTTGTAGAAACCTTTGTGGTATGGAGAAAATTTCTTTATTCTGAACCAGAACAAAGAATTGGTTGCATGAACCAAAACAAATTACAATGTGGGTATCACTTGTTGCATTTTCCCCTCAGTGTTGGTCATATCTTGTTTTTCTACAGGCTGTCTTGCATCTTTTCAGTTAATGCTTTGTCTTCTAGTGTTCACCTGATTGCAGATGCCAGAATAACTGAGGCCTTATTTTTACTTTTTGGTCATTTTTCTCCTCTCTGCTTGTGTTCTTTGCTGTTGTCCATTGTCTGTTAATAATAATTTTCTTTACTGTTCTGGTGGACTTTCTTCTTCCTATCATACGGATTTTGTGGTTCTAGAATATTGTTATTAAATTTGCTCTTATTTTTACCTTTCACTCTTTTTTTTTTGTCCTGTATGTACTTCATCACTTCTGTACCACTGTATGAGACTCCTGGAAGTGTTGCCTTTGCATATTGAATAGTTTCTTGGAACTCCCCCTTAATTTTGCTTGTGTAAACAATACTGTCCTTTTCTGCTTTTAGCCTAGAATTTTATGCTCTATGTGCTTTTCTTCATTTGGGTTTTACATTGTCTTTGTGTAGCTTACATAAGTAGATGGCACTGTCATTATTGTTTTCCGATTGGTTTAAATAATCCTTTCTAATGGTCTGCATTTGATTTTTAAGGGTCTTTGTTTCTTACCAATAAATACTACATTTCATTTAATAGCAGCAAATTTTTTGTTTGGTTTGTTTTGTTAATTGATGTTTGTCATATTTGAGAGTTTCACATGTCTTTCACATAGGGAAAGAGAAGAATATTTTACTTCAACAGTAATTATCTAATCTCTGATTTATTTACTTAATATTTTTAAGCTCCCAGTGTTCTGCAGTTATGATAAAACTTAGTAGAGCTTTGACTTGAATCAAGCTACTTGCCCAGAAAGCATTTTCAGGAGTTGCAGTGCATAGTACATTTGATGCCAGGTGCTGGTAGTGAGCTTTTTGGTTTATATTTAAATCCATTGCAGGCTTTGTCTACACAGAGAAGTTGAGATTAAATATTGAGTGTGTAATTGTTACTTTTTCTTAACTTTTTGTTAGCTAACAGCATTTCTTTCAGTTTGATACAGCAGAAGTTTACTCAGTACCTCTGAGCGTTTTCTGATAACTAAAGACAATGCTGTCAGAATGGAAAATCCCTTAGAAGGAGATAGTGCTCATGAGGGTCTTAGGTGCTTCTGTTCTGAGATCCCAATGCTGTTTAAATAAATGAAGTAACAGTCCGGAAGGGTGCAAGCACAATGCCTAATATGTTTTTCTTATGTGTTGTCTTTTGGGCATATGGTGATCTTCACTGTGGCTTGCAGCTGCTTTTTACAGTTCTTAAGTTAATCAACATGCAGCTGGAACTTCTTAGGTGTTGGTAAGATTTATTGTGAAGAGATGATGAAGGGATAGGAGCCAAGGAGCACAAAGAACTAAGTAACTGCAAGGTTAGAGAAGCAGACTTCAAACAAAACATCTAAAAAAAACAGGGCTACAGAGATACTTGGAAAGCCTCTGTTTTACTCAGGGTGAAAGAAAAAAATATTACTAATAAGTATTGATTTTGCAGATAAAGATTGGGAAGACATAAAAAAGATGCCCGAACATTCAACTTTAATGAAGGACTTCCGAAGAAACACGTAAGTCTGCTTTGAGTTGAGCTTTCTTAAGAAAGCATACTTTACTTCTCCCTCCTACACTGAAATTATTGTAGCTCAGGTTGTTTTCTATGTAAATGCCAAACAAGGACTATGAAATGGTTGTGGTTTAGATTGTGAAAAAGACAGTTCTTTGATAATGGTGAACTTTGCCTGCTGAGGTGGTGTGAATCAGAAGAGTAAGCCAGGGACAGACTGTAAATGATGAGGTGGCAGGTGTGGAATGGGTGATGCCAGTAAGACCCCACACAGCTCTGAAGATTGCAAAGCACAGTTTGTCACAGCTGGTTCCAAATCTGTGGTACTGGAAATGATTCTTCTGTAATAGCTGCACAAGAGATCCGGTAACCTTAGGCTGCTTCCAGCAAACAGTGGGTGTAATTCTCAGCTTACGAAGGCTAAAGAAAAGAACACTTTTCAGTCTTGCTGTCACATTGCCAGAGTCTAATACCTGCACTTAAGACCCTGCTTACCCTGTTGCCTTATTTCCATGCTGAGGGATTTGGTGCTGTACTGTTACATACATTTCTTGCATCTGCCATGCTGTTGCAACCATTTGGAAACCTTATTCCTGAGCTTCTCTTCAAAAAAGTGAATTTATGGACGTTCTTGTAGCAACCTGTACTTTGCAGGAGAGTGTTAAGATGGGTTGAGTGTTTATCTCCCTGACTGGCATTAGAAATACACAGAATGCAACTGTATAGTAGTAAAATTGCTAAAACGCAGTTTAAATCCAAGTGATAGTTTGTGGTACGCTTGTGGGTTCAAAGTGTGTTTTTTTTGTGTGGATACAATGTATTTTTACAAGCATGTGAGGGAGAGACACCTTTCTGTAGTGTCTGAATCATTTTTAAGCAGTCTCCAGTGTTGACAGTTGTGTTTTTCCTGCTTAGTGCATTAGCAATGGAGACTAAATGGTTCTTGTTACTATGTTTTGTGGCTATTAGGAAGGCTTTGCGGTATTGGTGATGTGTAAATTAGAAATATCACATTTGCTTCCTTTTCTAGGTATACCAACTGCAGCCTTATCAAATACATGGAAAAACATAAAGTTAAACCAGATAGTAAGGCATTCCACTTGGTAAGTTCCTCCAGTTGCCAGCTGTTCTCTCTGAATGGACATTCTCCTTACTTTGATGTTCCCAACTTTAATTAAATGCTTTCAAGCTAAAATTGTAAGGTAAATATATTATGTGGAGGAGGGGGAGTGGACAGGACTGGGGGAAGAAAATGGGAAGCTTTTTGATCTTGGAGGTGAGAGAAATAAATTGGAGAAAAGGGAAGATGGTTACGAGGCCTGTGTGTCTGAGGACCATGTGGCTTTTGTTCAAGTTGTTGGAAGATGTACCTTCCCTGATCAGACTTCAAAGTTTTTAAGCAGCTGTCTTTTTTTTCCATTCAGTTCTTTTTCTTCCGTATAAATTTTGGAATTTATTCTTCAGCCAGAGCTGCTCTGAGGAAATACTCTTCTTGTGGCATACTGCCTGAGCATTTTTAAATGGGCATTTCCAAGCAGATGAATTATACTGCAAGAGCTAAACCAGAATCTATATTCCAGATTCGGATTAAAACCAAAAATGCAACCAGCTGATTCAAGTAAACTTTGCAGGAAGTTACCTGGCAGTTTGTACCATTAGGCATCATTTTCTGTCAAGTGTCTCTGCCCTCTAAAGTTAAAAGTTGCTGGAATACTAGGGATGCTTACATAAGTGAGGAAACTAGTCCTTTCTGATGGAGATTTGGGATTTTTGGTGGATTCCAAGCACAGTGGAAGCTGCTGAGCAGTCTGTGTATTTGTATGTAATGCATGAGATGTTTATGTTGATATGTGAAGAACTGAAGTGCTCATAATTAATCCAGTTTTTACCATGTAGTTATTTATAACAGAGCTTCAGAAATGCATTTTTAGTATTTACCAAGGTGATCTTATGTTTTAGTATGACAATACATACTTTTTAAAAATACATATTTGACATAGCAAGTTGTTTACATCTATTATTGTAAAATGTGCCAGAACTAATAATGACAGCACTAGTAAGTCCAGAGATTGTTGTCGTTGCCAAAAATTGAAATGTTTTGATTTCCCAACTTGAATTAGCCAGGCTTTTTTTTCCTCTCTTTACTTGCATTCATGCATCTGGTCCCTTTCCATATGCAGAACTGATGTGTTAGCATGAGACAACTCTGGTTCCTTCTTACTTTTGCAGTTTACAGGGTTGTGCTTTGGGGTTTTGTTTGTTTGTTTGTTTTTTTCCCACTTTCACTTTCCTGATTTTTATTTTTCTTTCCTACTTACTTCTTTATGCCCTAGAAAATGGGTATATGCAGCTGTTGCTTCTCGTTAAGTGAGTGATGCTTCATCTTCCATTTGGTTACCTTGGTCCGTATGAATGGTAGCGATTGTCAAATTCGCTGCTGATGCATAAAGTTTACTGCATTTTTATTTTGTCATTGAAATTATTTTATTTTGTCATGTGAAATTTTAATTGAACAGTTTTTAAATAGAAAGTATTTGTAGTGCTAAGTGGAAGATTCACTTCTGTGCTGGCACCTGAACAAGGAGGCAAAATAAGAGTATTGATCCCCTGCGTAATGATGGTTGCACAGTCATTAAACTTTTCTTGTGGTTTCTGTTTTCTGTTGCTGGTTATGACCAAGTTGGCTCACATTTTGTCAGCATGTGATGGACAGCTTTATACAACATAATTGCCAGAAATGATGCCAGAATTTTGCAATATTTTATGATTGTGATGTTTTTCAGCATGTTGGCAATTGTTTCTCGGTTTTTTGCCTTCCCCTTTTCTGGCTCCTGGGATTGCTTTTCGAGCCTTTTGAAAGAACAGGAATTGTTCTGTTCAAACTGATATTCTGCAGAGACTACCTGCAGACTTGGAGGGCTGAAATAACTTATTGTGAGTCCTTGTTGACTATGTGAAAAACAAAACTGGATTGATGGTCGTAATACATATTTATTATGTTCTTAACTATGCCATTAAACTGACAGCTGAGGAGAGAAAATGTACTCTCCTAACTTCAGCTCTCTGCAGCGTGGAGGTCTGCATTGTGGTTGTGTACACTCACTTAATAGCTAGTGAAAGGAGATGACCCGTTCAGACACAGGTCATGACACTGGATCTCTATAAAAAGGAGAATTTAATCCCATGAAAATATAAATAGCAAATGTAAAATGAGTATTATTTGCATATGTAGCTTCTGCATATCTTGTTAGATCCATGATTTATTAAAAAGCTATAGATGGTACGTGTATCATTTCTTTTAAAGATCACTGTCTCTTACATCCTGCTGTAGTTTTGTCTTGGACACTGTATCCTATAGTGAAACATGAAGACTTCCTATTTTCCTGTTTCTGTGTGGCAGGGAAGGCTGAGAGAGCTGGCATTGTTCAGCCTGGAGAAGAGAAGACCCTGAGGAGACCTTGCTGTGGCCTTTCAATATATAAAGGGGGCTTATGAGAACGATTGGGGGAGACTTTTTTAGCTGGGCCTGTTGCGATAGGATGAGGAGTGATGGTTTTAAACTAGAAGAGGGGAGATTCAGGCTGGATGTGAGGAATAAATTTTTACAATGAGGGTTGTAAAATACCCACACAGGTTGCACAGAGCCCTGTGGATGCGCCAGCCCTGGAGACATTGAAGGCCAGGGTGGATATGGTTCTGGGCAACCTGATCTAGTTGAAGATGTACATACTCATTGTAAACCAAACTGTTCTATGATAAATTCTGCTGTTAAGTCATGGAAACTCTTGGAATGTTCTTATTAGAACATTTGTGACTGAACTGAGTGTCCTGAGCTTTGCAGGTGTTCTTCAATGGGAGATGAAGTTACTGTTTTAACAAAAGAGAAGAATGTGGTTATGCCATTTATGATTGTGGTTTTGAGTTCAGATGCATTTGTATTGGCTTGTTTTTCAGGAATAATAATGAAGTTTCTGTTAATTGTTTTGGTAATGCAGAGCTGTTTATCTTTTATTTTTGCAGCTTCAGAAATTGCTCACTATGGATCCAATAAAGAGAATTACCTCAGAACAGGCTATGCAGGATCCCTATTTCTTAGAAGATCCTCTTCCCACTTCCGAGTAAGTGGTCAGTTTATAAACCTATCAGTACATCTAGAGATGCTTTAGAAATGCGTGCTTTCTCTCTGCTATGTTTGTGAGTAGTGAGCCAAATGCTTACTGTCTAACAACCAAAGAAAGCTGCAACCACAAAAATGCCATTTGTGGTTTTTAAAATTAAGTAGCATTCTTACTAATCTCTTGCTTTATGGAACTTTGATCCTATTAGTTGCAGTACTAATCTTGTTACTCACTGACAGGTTGATTATGCATGCTACAGATCTTTGTAGAGAACTGCTAAGTGCCCGTAGGTCCGCTTCTCTGCTCCAGAATGCCAGATGACATTATCTAATTAGTTTACATTTTTCTGTCTTAGCCTTTGTTGTAAATTCAGTGGGTGGGGAAGTCAATTCTGTGTCTCTCTGCTGTCATCCTGAGCAACTTAAATCCATTTTCTGTAGACGTTCCTCTTTGTGTAGGGACATTTACAAAAGGAAGAAAATTCAGGGAGAGTGAATGATTTCATTAAAAATTAAGCCTCCTCCCAAAAGACTAGGCAGAGAGCATGATTGTATGTCCTTTTAAGAAAGCTGTTAGTGCTATTAGTACATCCTGTGTATGATTCTCTACCATTACCTAGGGAAGAATTTATGACATATGGTATGTATATTTATAAGCAATTAATTAAAAATGAAATTATTTCATTACAACCTACTAGATTATTTATAACAGCTCCTGACCTGTCTCTGTGATTTAATGTTGTCATGTGAATGATTTACTTTTGCAGAAACTGCATTTAGGACAGTCTTTGGGTTTTCCTTGACTTTAGGTTGGCATTTTAATGTGACTACACAATGAGTAATGCTAACAGGTGTACAGGGACTTGATTATAAATACATTCTACTGATTAAGGGTGGGTAAATATTAGCTTGCAGTCGCAGTAGCAAATTCATGTGGACCATGAGATAACGAATTGCCAGATGAAATTTCTTATTATTTTTTAAACTTTGTTCAAGGTGATTTTATTGTTTGTCAGTGGAGTTTCCAGGAGTATTTTTAGTTAGTACTGAGATTGTGCATTACACAAAAGCTGGATTAAGATAGCTGTTTGTGACCTTGCAGATATCAAATGGGCCATGTACCTTTCCAGCCATCAGTTTGGTCACCAGTTACAGAAACCCTGAAAACTATTAGGAGTTTAAATGAGTGTATAAGAGGCAACTGAAGATTGAAAATAGATGTCAATAGGTTTACTATGTTTAGAATACGATGAAAGACAGGAAAAACTTCTCCATTAGTTATGGAGTGTGGCTCAGGCAGCTTGAAAGTGGCATGGGTGTGAAGTATGAATCTTACAGGTTTAACCCTTCTGTTCTAATACAGTGATAAATAGACTTTTCTGGGGGGCAGTGTTTTTGCAGGTTGTCAAATCCCTTACCCAAAACGAGAATTTTTAACAGAAGAAGAGCCAGATGATAAAGGAGATAAAGTAAGTACTGGAAGAGCAGCATCATCATGCTCCACTGGCTTTCACACTATTTCCTGTGTTCATGTTATTTCATGTGCTGCTTTTGAGTTGAAATTTTTCTTTGTGTTTAAACAATTGAGAAGAACCAGCAGCAGCAGCAGGGCAATAACCATACTAATGGAACTGGTCACCCAGGGAACCAAGACAACAGTCACACACAGGGACCCCCACTGAAAAAAGTGAGAGTTGTTCCTCCTACCACTACCTCAGGTGGACTTATTATGACCTCAGACTATCAGGTATTTATTCTATTCATATATTGGGTGTTTGGTTTTCAAGTTTGCAGCAGTGTTTCTTTAAGCTAAAAAAGTAACTTTTTAAGTGTCACTGTGTTAACTGGTACTTTTATTATTCTCAGATATGTTTTCAGATTCATTTAGTTGGTGGTTTGCCTGTAAATTGATATGCTGATGTTCTTTAGGTTAGCAATAAGGAAATCAGGATCAGATATTATTACAGTAACTGATTTATTGCATTCATATTAGGGAATGCTGATTGTGGACCAGGAGCCTGTTGTGCTATGCTCTGTACTATTCCTTTTTTGAACAAGCCTGTAATGGCAGGAGGCAAAGGATATTACAGTAAACAGCTGTGAAATAAGAATTCAAACAAGCGTTTTAGTGGGGTAGATGGGTGGGAAAGCAGTATTTTGGATGATGCTGCTGTCATAATCTCTGTTCTGAAGGCAAAGGAGGATTCCAGGTTGAGTAAGACCAGTATTATAGATCTGAAGAGACAGGTGAGGTGGTGGCAATCAATGAGTGAGGAAGATAAGGAGAGTAGGAAAAAAGCTTGAGGAAAACTCAAAAGCTATGTTCTAGTCTTCCTGCATTTGAGTTTGTGGTCAGATATTAGGAAATCAGAAGAGCCTGGAGCAGAATGTCTGAGAGTCACCCCAGGGAATGATACCTGAATTTGTGAGTTTGGATGATGTTACTCCTGGAGACTGGGGAGAAGAGAATTAAGGACACAACTGTTAGTTAATGCAAGCTAAGAAACTGCAAAAGAGGGCAAGGAATGATACGCATAGGAGCAGTTGTAGAGGGGGGTAGATTTTGGAAGCCTGGGGAATAGAAGATTTCAAGAGGAGACATGCTGGTGGAAACGTTAGCCTGCAGGAACTATTACATACTGCTTCACATGGAATACATAGTACAGAGGGCCAACTGGAAGAGTGTCTTGGGTGAAATCAAAAGATGGGGAAGTCAGAAATTACTGGCAGTGTTTTCAGTTAAAGATTAATATCTAAAACTGGGACCCTAACATTGGAAAGCCACTTAGCTATGCTTATATTCTGTAGCAAAACTGAAAGAATGGTGTCAGCAAAACTTCTGCTGTCACCTTGCTGTTCACAGTTTTGACACTGTTTATGGGGAGACACCAGTGGATTTTGAAGTCTTGTTTTTCAGTTTGTCCCTGAGAGTACCAGATATTCTCAAAAGCTGTGTGGGGGCATTACCCTCATCCTTATCTAAACCTGTGTACTCCCAGCATTGGGCAAGACTTGAAAGTGCTGAAAATGTAATATAAGGTCATTTTCAGGAGCTTTTTTGTGAGGTTCTTCATCTAGTTCCCAAGTGCCTTTGCTCAGTTTATCCTAGGACGTTGGTAGCACATCAGTTTCTAAGTCATTCTCCTTGAACGGTATAAATTTTTAGAGGTGTTTGAAACATTTGAAGCAGTGGCCAGCCTTGATTACAGTGCTGCAGTGTGGGGTGCCTCTAAATATAAACATCTTTAGTTGTATTATGCATCACAGAGCACTCTTAAGGGAGCTTTGCCCCTTTCAATTTGGCAAGCTGCAGTCGATCGCTGTTCTGGCCTTCTAGCTGACTCGCTCTACCACTTTAGTTCTCTGTGTGTGTTTCTAAGCAGGCAAATGCAGCTGTAACTCTGAATCTTCCCCTTGTGTTGAGTCACATACCTAAGCAGATTGGTGCAGAGGTTGCAGATCCTGTCAGGGAGCCCTGTTTGCATGCTCTGTTTACATGCCCTTCACCTCATGTTGCTGCTGCAGCTTGGCATTTTGAACAAACTTCAGTTTCTGCTTCTGTGAGCAAGAGCTGAGGTTTGCGAGTTGAGAAGTCAGACTTAAATTGCTTCCGCAAGAGCTGATGTTGGTTTGTTTTCAGCTCATGCTCATCAGAACTTTTGAACTCTTGGGTATCCATCCCAGGACTATAGCTGGGAGCAGCCCTTGTCAACAGCCATCATTTCCGAATACTTTTGCCTGGAGACAGTGACAACTGCTACTTTGCTATCTGAGGGGCTTGTATTGGTAATATGACTACTCCCAACTAATCTTTTTGCTGTCTCTCTAGGAGGCAAAACACCAGGTTTTCAGAAAGAACTAAATAAATCTCTTCCCCAGTCTTGAAAGAATGCAGGGGGTAGATTTGTTCTGGTATTTGGAAAACATAGTAATCAAAGGGAGGAGACCTGAACTTGCTGGCACTAGAATAAAAGCAGTTTAGAGTTGCCTATTGATGGTTTCAGGTCTCCCTGAACAAAATTCCTCACATTTTTTGCTTCTGAGCCTGCAATTTGAGGAGATGGCAAACAAATATTACAGTGCTGCCCTCTGTTTTAATCAAACACCTGCTCCTTTGTTCTTCATTTAATTTGCTCAAATTGCCCATATAAAGCTTGTGAAGAAGGATTGCCATCTCCTGGGCAAGGCATACTAAGACAGTTTCTCCATCCACTCAGAAGTTGAATTACCCCCTGCAAAGCAAGTTGACCTTGTATCCTTTTCTGCCATGCATAAAAATAATAGACACATGGCACAGAGACTTCCTTGCCTTGTTGTTTAAATATGCAGTGTGACAATTCCAAAGGCAGTGGGATTAAACAGGCTAGAACAAGTCCACTACTCTGGGCTTTTGCTTGTGATAACCCTCTGGGTGCTTAATGGTATTTAGGAAGGATTGGATATTTATATCTCTTCTTAAACAAAAGCCATTTGTTGCTCTGGGTGTCATGAAACTGCCTCTGTCTTAAGATCTGTTTTAGAAGTCAGGATGCAGACAGTGTTCACAACTGACATGAAGAGTCAGGTTTTGAATCACTGAACTTGTGATGGTTTCTTACATGCAGGAGCCACACCTGGGCAAAAAGAATATTCAGAGATTTTTTGCTCTCTGAAGTGCATCCTATATTTGTGATGTGGAGATGGGTGGCCCAGAGCTGTGACTCGTCTGTTGACAAGTGACTCAGTCTGTCCCTCAAGACTTGAAGACAAATGTCACAAAAGTTCAGTCACTGTGTTAACAGTGTGGTTTAGCAGTGCTGGCTTGTTCCCGTTGACATTAAGTGATGGCTCAACCATTTCTTCCCCTTTACACTATACACCCCTAGGGAATTAGATCAGTCCTGTGAACATATGTTAACAAATACAGTTTGCCTTTTCATTTCTGCCATCATCTCAGGAACCTGATTCTTGCTTCTGTTCTATGTGCTGAGCAGCAGGAAAAATGTTTGTTGTTATTTTATGTTGTGACTTACAAAATCTGTAAAGCTATTTTAATACTGTTTCAGGATGTTAGTTCACCAGAGTTTTGCATATTCATGTCTCAGTAGTAATGCCCTAGGCCTGGAATATTCAGCTTAGGAGTTTCCAGACCTTTCCTAGAAGCATGTTTTTCTAAAACTCCTAATACATCTTGTGATATCAAGAGGTCAGAAGTTGCAGCAGTTTCTAAATGCTGCAAAAGTTGTCTGTGTAAACCAGCACAGTAATGTACTGAAATTGTCTTAATTTAATGGAATGTTAAAGGCTACTAAGTGGTCACATGTTCAGATTGAGGATCTGACATGCAGTCCTTTTTCCTTTATAATGCATGGTTTGTAAATAACTACATTTTAGGTTAAACTTGAAGTAGGCACTTGCTGGTTTGCTCAGAGATGAGTGCTCCACTCAGTAAATAGTTGATAGAAATGCTGGTTGAAAGGGGCCTCCAGAGACCATCTAGCCCAGTCTCCCACTTGAAGCAGGACTGTTGCTAATGCTAAATCAAGTCAGCCATGGCTTTGTTTAGCCGAGTCTTAAAACCTCTATAGATGGAGATTTCACAGCTCTCTGGGCAGGTTCTTCTGCTGTACTGGTCTCTTGAGGATTCTCCATACCCCTTAGTGTCCAGCCTGAACCTCCCAAGCTATAATCTGTGACTGTGTGGCTGCCATTTCCCCCTGAAATAATCTGGTTGCACTGAGAAGGCTGTCCTTATTACCTTTAACTCTCCTTCAAGTATTTTTAAGGCTGTTGCTAGATGACACATTAGCCTAAATAAGCACAGCATGCTCAGTCTTTACTCTTAGATCGCATAAAGGGTGGCATATAGTAAAATCTCCACAGTGATGCAGAATTAAGATGCACTTATGAGCAGTAAGATGCACTATTTGAACCTCCACTCCAGTATAGCTTCTTGAAGGGGAAGGGAGCAAGGGGAGAAGATGGGTGTTGTGAGCAGTGGAAGTGTTGTGTAACTTGCAGGTGTACTGCAGTCATCTGAAGGGTTGGCTGGAAGTTAGACTGTGATGGGTGTAGACTCACAGGAGATAATTAGGGTGGATGACTGAAGGGTGGTACCTGGTACTTCTAATCTAGTATTTCTGATGTTCATACCTGCACCTGCTGTAATCAGAGTAAGTGAAAAGAAGTCTGCAGGTGCAGCTACTTTGAGACTCTGTGTGTTTGATACCTCTTGAAATAAATCAGTAGGTGAAACTGGTGATGTACCTGTTATGAAGAACTGCATTTCTCTGCTTTAACCACTCTGCAGCGTTCCAACCCCCATGCTGCCTACCCCAACCCCGGACCAAGCACATCACAACCACAGAGCAGCATGGGATATTCAGCTACCTCCCAGCAGCCGCCACAGTACTCACATCAGACACATCGGTACTGAGCTGCACCCCGATATACCGTCAATGCACTGCTGGTAATGCTGCAGGACCGGCCGCACAGCTGCCTGCCTGGAACCTGGCTTGGGCCACGAGAATGTACTGTACAACCTCACCTCCAACCTGTCCGATCGCCACGATCCACCCCCTTCCACAGAGCGGAGTAGTGGCTCCCAAATTGTACCTGGTTTTGGGGTTAGTCTTGAAAAGAAAGTGCTAGCACAGTTTGTGTTGTGGATATGCTACTTCTGTAATTTACTTGACATGGTTCAGACTGACCGATGCATTGTTTTCAGTGACAGTCTGTAGCAGTTGAAGCTGTGAAATGTGCTAGGGGCAAGCATTTTTGTTGTTGTATGTGGTGAGTTCTCTTGGTGTAACAACTTTATCTGACCAATAGTACACAACATCTTTGAACTGGTACTTGAAGCATACAGTATATGTTACCATGGCAAAAAAGCAAAGCAAACTAACCATGACTCGGAGACAGTTTTGATAGACGTTTATTTTTAGTGACTTTTGTGGATGGTTCATTTTCCACCCAGATCAATGTTTTATGACCGACACGATTGCTACCATGAGATTTTTTTTTTTAGGAACATGCAAATGTTTGCATTCTTTTCCAGCAATTACAAATGTCCCAAAGATTAATTTCCAACATGAGTTCTTGGTTTTGTTTTTAAATCTATGACTTGACTGGTATTAAAGCTGCTATTTGATAGTGAAGTAAGTATGTTGTCATTGATATAAACATGTTTGGTTCAGCAAACAAACTAAACTGATTGTCATAGAGAGTGTTTTGTTTTATTTTTTCCTGTTGATGTTACTGATTTGTGAGCATGCTTTGGGAATAAAAAAGCATGAGTGATATTTCCTAAAGAGGTGCGGCATCCGTTCAGCTCTTTCGTCATGAGTTTTGAGAACCAGCTTGGTGTAGTGGATTTTAAATTCTCTTCAGTTAATGATTATCATTTCGTTTTTACCGTTCGCACGTTGTTTAGGGGTGCCATTCCTACAGCAGAGGAGCAAGGTGTTAGGAGAGCCTTAGAGTTTATGAGGAAAAACTTGCATACAATGTACTGTATCAAACTATTTTACATGAATGACACAAGTATTCTGAATAAAAGAAAAAATCAAACATTGTTAAAACAAGGTGTTACGTAATAAATTTATTTTTCATAAATCTGCACATGACCTTTGCCTGTATTTCTTCTTATCAGCAACAACACTCCTCACCCTTCATATACCTCTATTGGGTTGTGTCCTGGGAATCACTGTCTGAGGGGAATTCTTCTTGCAAGAGGGCAGGCTTCCATTAACTGCTGAGAAGGGTGGTTTTTAATAGCAGGAAAAAAACACAGTACCTCTGTAAAATGTCACTCCCCATGTTGTGTACCTGTGGCTGATCAGCTGGAGACACTGAACGTGGGGTTATTACAAGCTACCTTTCCTAGATCAGATGGCTTCTTTCATCTACAAAGTCTGGAGACATTCCTATCCGAATAGTTCTTTGAAGGTTGCTGTAACTCATTCTTACCTTGACATCTAACACCACACAGTGATTCTGACGTAAATGTATGCAATATATGCAGGATTTATTTCTGCAGGTGCTTCATGTAGTGCGAATATCAACTAGTGGGAGCCATTCAAATGCACTGAAGCTGCTGACAAGGGGCAAAAGAAAAAGCAAATTGGTAGCCAGCCCAAAATGCAAACCATGTGTGAGGTGGAGATAAAATTATCTGTGTGGGGTGTAAAGGTTTAAGTGTTTGAGAGACTTAAGACTAAAGAAAAATCTGAGTGCAAGGTTTATGCAGCTTTAGTAATACTGTGTGATACCCTCTTCATTCTGAAATAAGTGTTGTCAAAATCTGGCCTTCCTGAGGTTTTGGAACACAAACACATAGGTGGGAATGTGACTTAAACTTCTTCTTGGTTTGGTTTTCAAGTGAAAGCCTTTTTTTATCCTTTCCTTAATTTATATTTAGGCTTTGAACTTGCCTATTTAGTATCTCCAGACCTTTCCTAGGTACTGAAATGGTGACAAGAGTAACTTTTCTTTGGCTAAAGTACCATTAGCCTAGAATCTTTGCTTTCTTATTGATGCATATTAATGCATAACAGTTATTATTCATATTAATGCAAACCTTAATAGCAGTATATTGTGATGCCTTCAATGCTTTGTTTGAAAGTAGCAGGCTGGCTTTAATTTCCTTTTTGCGAAGGGAAATGCATCCAGCTGACAGAAAGGACTCCTTGCCATTAGTTTGCGCTTGAATTTAATTTTCTATTAAGAAGGGTATGCAGTGTTATCAACTAATTATAATAAAGCTGAATGATACTCTGCATTTAGTTCTGAATAGCCTGCTATTCTCAGTAATGTCATTCATTCTTCCTCCATTTTTAGTAGATGTGTTGCAGATTACCACAACAACCTGAGATCCTGCAGGGAAGCAGAATCTTAAGTCTTTGACTTGTTCTGATGTCTGAGCCAGCTGGACGTGGTGGGGGAGGAAGGTGAGCTTGCTTTCTCTAGAACTGTGGAAAGAAATGGTTTTTCAATGCTTAGTATAACCTCTGGTGCCTTCAAGACAGTGTATATATCTCTTGCAGGTAAGGTTAATCTTGTCATTTTCATGATAATTATAAATGATCTTTTGCATCAAATACACTTTTTTAATGCTGTCTTTATGAATACTGAGGGCAGGGCTTTAAATTACTTTCCTGAACTGTTTGAAACAGCCAGTCCTGTCCCTGTTCTGCTCCGGGGCTTTTTACATGAGGGTTACACAAAGGGGAGGAAGAAGAAGAGCGCCTTTGAGAACACTGAAAAGAAGAGGTGCAAATCCCCATGAGGGAGGTGGCAGCTCAGCGCGCAGCAGCGGTGTGTGAGCCACAGCTTTTTCCTCACCTAGCACAGCTTTTGTCACCAGACTCAAGAACTTCAAAGCTTTCACCAACAGTTACCTGGACCCATGTGAGCATATTTCACGTAGCTGGGTTCTGAGAGCCTGCCTGTGTTCTCTGATGAAAGAATATATTGTTTTTCTAGAGTAGCATTATGTTGAAAGCAGGCTACAAGCTTAACTTGATGACAAACACACCAGCACTGTCACCTTGGCATTCTCAGCAAGCCTAGCTTGTGGCAGCTCTGGATTTATCATACCTGATAAGGACACAGCTTAAGAAACAACTTTTGCAATGATCCCTTTTAAAGAGGTTTTCTGTGCTAGTGGTGGGAGGAGCAGTCTGAAGGAGGAAATGTCCTCTCCTGTGTATATATACACATTGGAAGATACTCAGTGAGCTCACTGAATTGCCCATGGTGGTGCCCAAGCAATGCCCAGCTGAGGGGCAACCCAGTGTTAGTTCAGTTAGTTCATGCTTTGCTTTCCCAGGGGTGGTACTTAGTGCAGGTGGCAGGTATGTGCCATTGCCTGTTCAAACATCACATTCCTTAGCATGTCATTTCTGCTAGGTGAGCTCCTCCAGAAGAAAAGAGCAGGTTTCTCTTGGTTTCTTTGCCAAGGGCCATCAGCAGCCCAAGCGTCTCACCAGCTACTGCATCCAGGGCAGCTTTGTACAAAGCTTTCCCCGCAGCATAGAGGAGCATGTTTCTGTGAGACTGGCCATAAAATCAAGGAATGGTTTCGGTTTGAAGGGACCTTAAACCTCATCCAGTTCCAACCCCCTGACATGGGCAGGGACACCTTCCACTAGAGCAGGGTACTTGAAGCCCCATCCAACCTGGCCTTGGACACTGCCAGGGATGAGGCAGCCACAGCTTCTTCTGGGCAACCTGCGTCAGGGCCTCACCACCCTCACAGGGAACATCTTCTTCGTAGCATCTAATATCTAAATCCAGCCTCTTTCAGTTCAAACCATTCCCCCTTGTTCTATCACTACTCACTTAAGATGTGATAATTTCTGATCATTTCTGATTGGGATATTATTTTATAGGAAGTGGTGCCAACTCGACTCCCTGTTGCCAACTGCAATGAAAAGAAGGTGGCAAAGCATGAGTGGAGTGAAACATGTAGGAGTTTGCCGTGTCATGTGAAGTGGCCTTAAGCTCTGTCAAAAGAGGGCCTTACAAGCTGCTCCTATCATTTTCACCTTGTTTGTTTCTTGCCCATTCAGCAGAGCTGGCAGTCAGTGAGAACAAGGGTTGGAGTCTGTTGCAAGTGGAGGTTTTCTGTGAAGAAATGGCTTGTGCTGTTCCCTGGTGTCCTATCCATTTCTTTCTAAAGTTGCCGTTGGACAACAGCAGCTCTTGTGTCTCCCCCAGATCCATCCCGGCTTCACTAAAAGGCAGGCTGTGATCTCTGCCTTTCATGTGTGGTGGCTGTTGCTGATTTTATGGGCACAGTTTGACTGGCACCGAGTGGGATAATGGAGGTGGGATGGAGCCTGCAGGATCTCACAGTGGTTATTGTGTATCAGACAGGAAATACAGATGATTTCTCAGTGCCGGTGGTGCAGTTGCAGTCCTGCTATTGGTACTGAGTGTTGCCATTGTAAGCTGAGCCTGTTTTCTGCAGGAAAAGCGATGTGCAGGGAGTGATGTGCTCCCTGTGTGCCGCTTCAGGTAGCCCCCTGAACAGAGCAGCTCGCTCTTGTTGGGTAGCGCAGCTGTCTCGGCATCTTCTCTAGGCTGAGTGGTGACAGTGCTTCAGAATGCCAGCTCTGAGACAGGTTAATAGCCAGCGTCCCTTGAGGCCAAGGTAGATGAGCTTAATTCGGTGTAATTTGCTTGTCACAGCTGTGGATAAAGAACACTTTGTGAAATAACACGTCAGACGTCTCAATGATGGGGTGTACAAACTGTGCTCTGGCAGCGGGAGAGGGAGAGGAAAAGGTGCTTGCCCTTTGACAGGAAAACAAACAAAGCTGCTTCTTCCACTAGGACTCCTGTGGGAAGTTCCTCTCCTCAAGGGCTTCAGGCAGCCTCTCTTGGCGGCTGGCTCCAGCAGTGGCAGAAGGGAGCAATGTCTGTAGTTAAAGAGGTCCTGCACTGTAGAGCTTGGCACTGGTACTGATGTTAACGAAGCCCTTGCCCTGGGGTGATGCGCAGCAGCTGCAGCCCAGGGTGGGAATCTGGACAAGTTCCATCACTGCTCTGAAAGCCCCCCCATCACAGGATGTTGAAGGGCACTTCTCAGCCTGCTGGGGTCAGGGAGTCTTTCCTTGGCCTTCACACTGAGTTTGACTGTTCCTTTGCATTTCTGATCCTACCCATGCGAGCCGGGTGCTCCCCCTGAGCCAGGGGAGGTGGAGAAAGGGCTAGTGCAGCAGTGTGTGTTATTCCAGCAGCGCAGCACATCCTGGCACAGGCCCTGCCCACAGAAACACCAGGGGCAGCCTTTACTGAACATGTCACAGCAAACATTTCCATTTCTCAGCCTGGGATGCGGGAAAGCCGCTGTGTGCTCGGGGCAAGCCTTTGGTTCATACTTGTGGAAGCTTTGGATTTGTCCAGTGCTTCACTCGGTGTTTGAAGAGCAGCAGCCCCTCTGCCACACCACAACTACATAAGGCATGCGGCCAGCTGACTCAGGAAGCGGGGAGATAAAGCAGGGGTTTCTCTAAGGAGAGTGCTTACAGGAGCGCTGAGATTAGAGCTGAAAGCCTTGAACAGATGCTCATGGAAGGCCCCTGTTAAACCTTTCCTAAAGACACTCCATGAGAAGGCAAAGAGGTGTGGTCTTGCCCTATGAGGTGTAAACAGCACTCCCATCTTTAATGGGAGCTCATTCCTTCTCTGTGTCACTGTGCCAAACCCTGTCCATGTTCTACATTTGTGTTTCCAGTTTACACAGGGTCACCTTTAGCATCACCTGGCTGCTCTTCCCACAGACACTGCAGGGTGTGCACAGAGCTGTTCTCATCAATCAGCTTTTAAATCACAATTACTTTGCTGTTTATAGTGTTTTCCAAATACACCTGGGGCTGTCGGGCTTCCTGCACCAGCCAAGCTCTGCCTTCATTGCTTGCCATTAACCACCTAGGGAAGGCAATAGGACATGCATGTGATGCGTGTTTGGCATGCACCACATCTGCTCCAGCCACGTGCTCCTGTAGGTTGTAATAGACACCCAGCAAGCTTTGGAGAAGGGTTCTTGTGGGTAACTTGTGCATTTGTGTGCCACAAGAGATCCCCATGGTGGCTGTGTGCTTTGAGGAGTGCTCACCTCAGTGCAGGCAGCTCATGCACAGCTCAGGCACTCCTCATGTGCACAGGCTTCAGGCTTCTCTGCCCCATCCTACCACAAGGAAAGGTGAGAGGAATGTGATGTCTCAGCCCAGGAACTTAGAAATCCCTACGTAAGCTCCTGATTTATGTTCCGCTCCCACCAGGCACGCAGGTAGGTTAAGGCATCTGCAATTCACTTGTGTGCTGCACAAACCCAGCTGGTTTGAAAGTCCCCACAGCCGCACTGGAGGATGTGCTGGGAGATCCCCGTGCAGAGCAGCCGGTGCCTGGGGCTGGTGAGCAGCAGCTTGACCCCATCTCACCCAACCCTCTTGCCGTGGGTGAGGAGGTGAGGCTGTCACTTGCGATCCCACGCTTCCCTGCTCCCCCGGAGGCACAGGCCATGCTGAGTGGGGCGGAGAGGAGAGGAGAGGCTGCTCTGCACCCTGGGGCTCAGTGGGATGCTGGCGGCTCAAAACACTGCAGGGACCCACTGCAGGAGGGCCGATCTGCTGGAAAACCTCCTTTTCCCTGTCTGGAATGTTGAAGAACGTGTGGATGGATGCCCAAAGGCAGATCAATTGCCAACGGGTGGCTAAAGGTGAGACCAGCTGATGGCGCAGAGCCTCACTGAGCACCTGGCTGCTCGTGGAGCTTGACCTTCAGTGTGTGCCGGGAGCTGCAATCCCATTCTTAGCTCCTGCAGGGATTCATTGCCATGCCCTTGCCTGGCAAATTCTGACAAACTGCAAGCTGGGTCATGCTTACATGCGATGGACAACTCTGGTTAAAGTAGTGCAGAGTGGGAGGTGGCTCTGGGAGTGATTTTAGCTTCCACCAGGAGAGAAGACTGAAAATGGATCACTATGGAACAGAGTCGTCAAAGTTGGTCTGTCAGATTTGTCTATTTGGGTATTTTTAACAGCAGTTTAGAAGTATGAAATCCCATTCACTTGGAATGAGAAGTGATGGTATCACAGAGGTTTGTGTTTTAACGCAGCGTCTGTAAACCCGCACCATGCACGTAACCCGAAGGAATGGGGACAATCCAAGCTGGAATCTGGCAGACAAAGTGTGTGTAACACATCATAAACCTGCGGTGTGAACACAGGGGCTGTGGGAGGGGAGCTCCCCTTGGTTTGTTTTCAGCACATTGCACACGTGTGCCCATGTGCAGCAGCCGACCCCGGGGTGCTGCAGCCAGAAGTGCTGCTCGCTGGGTCCGGTGTGTTCGGGGGGGTGCAGGGGCACAGGCAGGGGAAGGGATGATGTAGCTTTTGCTTCCATCACAGGCTTTTGCAGAGCATTGCAAAACCGGGCAGGAAAACCCTCCCTGTGGACAGAGGACACTAAATGCAATGTATGGACGCCATCAGTGCTGTTGAATTTACAGCTTATTCCTTAATTAAAAGCATTCCCAGAGAAAGAAGTTCAACATCCACACTGAAAACCACTTTCACTGGCTGGAAACCTCATTAATTGATTGTCAAAATTACTTTCCTTGAGAGAAGCAACTTAAATAGTATTTAAATAGATTAATTTATGCTCCTTCTGGTTGCAAATGCACCTGTATCAATCTTTAACAATCCTTGTGTAATCCTCAACAATGCCAGGATTTACAATATTGATAATGCTGACTATATATACATTTTTCATTAACAGCTAAGAGCTATTCAGAACAAGATCCTGTGCATCAGGAGCAAGGATCCAGCAGTGCTGCAGTGAATGCGCCTGTTCCTGGCAGGTTACTAGTCCTCGTGGCAATGTATCATGGCAGATTCCTGTACGTGTGTATGTGTTTGTCCCCTTCTTTGTATTTCAGTGAATCATTTTATTGAAAACAATTCCTTTGGCTCCACTGACAAGAACAGGAAATGGGAGCATTCAGCAGACGAGGATTTCTGCACGGATTTCAGCCAGTTGTCAGCAGGCTGAGCAGCAAGCTGAAACCGGCAGTCCCCGTCTGTAATCCCAGGAGTGATGCCAAAGGCCACGGAAGGTTTCCCTCAGGTTCTGTACCTGGACAGGGATGCACTAAAGGGGAGGTGGTTTTGCATTGCTTTCCCTACAGGAGACCAACACCTGCAGGGATGTTCCACACATCCCTGGTGAAGTGGTGAGTAGAGATTTCCTGCCTTCACCTCCCAGACCTTGGGCTGAAGCTCAGGCAGTGACCTTAGAGCATCAGTGGCTTGAAGTCAGCAGATGCAGTCCGGGATCAGCATTCCCCAAACAAGCGTCCCCTCTGCATCCCCGAATGTCAACATTGCCCAGCACTGGTGCCCTTCCCAGCTGCACTGGTGCTCAATCGCTCACGAAGACAAAACCCATCTCTCATAGCTGGTGACCTGTGGGACAAAGCCGGTGTTGGGCTGGAGCGTGCTGGTGAGTGACTCCACAGGGAACACCGCTCCCCCTGTGCCAGGGGCTGGGCAGAAGCACACATCAGGACCGGTGGTGACTGCAGCTCGGTGCCTTGTGATGGCCACTGCACATCGCTGCTTAATGCTGCACCGCATCAAAGGGGATCCAATGTGAGGAAACGTAGCTCAGGCTCCATTCCAAGCTCTTCCCATTCCAGCCTCACACAAAGGGTGTTGTTTCTAATGCATGTTTTAGCTTCCTTCAGAGTGCTGCTGCATTCCTGTAGCGTGCCTTGTGGCTGGGAGAAGCCTGCATTTGCTACTTGGAGTGTTCAAATGCTTGATATATAGAATCTGTTCTCTGGGAAAATGCCTCAGGTGGAATGTGTTTAATAGAGAGAGGCTAATACGTGAGTGATTTATCTCATTTTGGTAAGTTCATGCCTGCAATTCAGTAACCCCATGAGCTACACTTAACTGTATTCAGTTAAGATGATCTAAAGGAGATGGTTGTGCAGGTGAAGGATTCAAGAACTGGAGGGAAGGATGTTATAAATAAGTGGGCTCGAAGTAAACAGGGAGCTCAGGCAGAACCCTTCCCTGGGATGTGTCTCGAGCATCATTAAGCAAGTACATATGGCTGTGAGCGGCAGTGATTTCTTCCTCTGAAAGGAAAAAGCTGTGTGAGAGACTTTCATTAGGGATAAAATGCCACCTTGTGCTCCGGCCGTGACCCACATCCTGCAGCAATCCTTTGCGAGCTGTCATCGTGGGCAGCATCCCTGACAGAGCGTGCCGGATCAGCTTGGAACAAAGCAGTGTTAGGAAGGGCACAAGAAGGTGGCTTCACGGGCAGCCAGAGGAAAGAGACGGGACTGCCCAGGGCTCTACTCTGCACCTGCTTTGTAAATCCTTTATACACATACCTGGGTGCACAAAGTGCTTCTTTACAGACAGTGCCACGTGCAAGCTATACGGCAGACTGACAAGGAAATATGGTCCCTAAGTACTGTTCAGGGCTGTAATTGCCCAGTTCGGATGTAAAACTAAAGCAAACAGCACTGACAGCTGAGTCACCCGATTGCAGACCTGAAGCGCTTCAAAGTTAGGTCTAAAAATAGCCTTGTGTTCTTCTCGAAGTCACTGGGTGCGTGGAGAAGGAAAGGGCACTGGAAAGGCAAGGCTTCACAGCGCTGACAGTGACTGCACACAGCACTCCGGGACAAGGTCCGAGTGTTGTCCATAGCCTGGTGCTAGCAGTCGGCATGGCTATGTGGGAACCCAGTGCCAGCGGCTCACTGCAGGAACGGGCTCTCAGCCTCTGCACCAACAGCCAAGTGCAACAGCCTGACCCATAAAGCCTTATGGAATGACATTATCCTAAGCCCAGAGTGTCCTGCTTCAGGCTGTGTGTGTGCCAGCTGCAGTACTGCATTGCTTAAGTGACACGAGGGCATTACCATGGAATGCATCCACGGAAACCTCCTGCCCAGGGCTCGGGGCAAGCAGCAGCAGGTACCCAGCAGCTCGCTCAGCACTGGGGTTTGCAGTGCCATGCCGTACCTGCAGGGAGGTCCCTTGGGGACCATCTTCTTCCTTGATGCTCATCGTAGTGCAGTGGAGATCCCCACTGTGCCTGCAGCAGCGATGCTCTGCTCCCCCTCATCTTCAGAAAGGAGAAGGGGCAGGGCTGGGTGCAGGGGCAGCTGCAGGTGTAGAGTGGTTGCAGCATCAGGACAAAAGATAAGGGTTTTCCACCCAGCTGAAGGAAGAGGTGACAGAAGAGGCCTGGGGAGAGCAAACAGGCCATGGCCCTTCACCGCCTCTTCCCAGCCAACACCTTGAGGCGTGGAGCAAAAGCAGGAGGCAGCAGCTTTGAAACAGAGAGGTGCTTGTCCTTACACGTGGAGCTCTGCCATGGGGAGCTGTCAGTGCTCGCCGCAGCGTCAGACTGTGGCGGGGAAACATCATGAAAGGAAAATCATTTAAAGGCTGTTGGCTACGGAGACATCAGCTCTGGCCCAAGAGGTCCCTTGAGTCCCCAGAGTGTGGGAGGAGAGGTTGGGGGGGTGCTGCAATGGGTTCACCCTCTCCTCACCCTCCTCCCATGGCATCTGCTGCTGGCAAGGACAAGCTGTGGGGCTGGATGGACACTGGGTCCATGGGGTGATGGCTCCGTACAACGTACAGCACCGCATGGTTGGTGTGGCTGTCCCTGACCCACCACGTGGAGGTCTCCCTGCGGCTGCGCCTGGCAAGCACTCGTGCAGAGAACACGCTGTGCTCAGCCCCTGTCCCTCAGCGCGGCAGCTGGCCCGGCACAGCTG
The DNA here is from genome assembly GCA_026283785.1 of Coracopsis vasa. Lineage (NCBI taxonomy): Eukaryota > Metazoa > Chordata > Aves > Psittaciformes > Psittacidae > Coracopsis > Coracopsis vasa. The sequence continues at coordinate 13,281 of JANHGB010052517.1, read as the reverse complement.
GAGCCTTTTGATGATGTGGAATGCATTTGCGTGTTCACCGTCCCCACAGCCAGAGCCCGAAGTACTCAAACACTGAGATACCAGCACTGCAGGGAAATGGGAGAGGAAAGAGACCAAGCAGAGAGCGTTAGAGGAGTGACAAGAGAGGCAAAGGCACCAGAGCCCTGGGGGCACCACTGCTGGTACCCCGGCTCCTGCTGCTGGCACCACCAACAGTGTGGGCATGGCTGGAGGGAGCAGGAAGGGGCTGGGGAGCTGCAGCAAGGGGAGCAGATGGAGGAAAGGACAAATGTCAGCACTGGGAACACCCCAATCTGTGCAATGCACCACGGTACATGTGGTACCAGCTCCTTCTTCTTCCTTCTCCCCCAGTATTTATTCAACTGGAATAAAGAAACCGGCTCTCCTCATCCCCTCTGGAGGCTCCAGTGTTTCTGGTGCCTGGAGCCCTCTCAAAGCCCCAGCAGCCAGTGCTGGAAGTCGTTCTGAGGAAGCAATAGGTCTTGTTCCTATTCTGCTGCATCACTGCCACAGATGGGGCTGGCACCAAAAGCCTGGGCTGAGGCACAGCCAGATGCTCGGCTTATCTGGGATGGAGCTCGTCATGGCTGGAGCACTGGAAGGGATTTTCTAAAGCACGTGGCACAAATCTGGCAGCTTTGGGTTTTCCTGCCGCTTTCAGAAGGGACTCTTCCTGGCAATGAGCTCATCTGTTTGTAAGGCTGGCAAGGGTGGAAGAATCACTCCGAAGGCATGGGCTGCACAGAGCCTCCCAGCACTGAGCCTGGTCCTCCCCAGGGCTGAAGGAGGGGATGCCTGGCCCTGCCATCCCACACCTCCCATCTAGCCAGTCCAATGGGCTCAGCGAGAAGCCCAGATATACTCAGGTCAGTGGGGTGAAAGCATGCAGTTTGGAGGGACATGTTAAAGCACTGCAGCCAAATCCGAAGGAACAAGTCTGTCTGAGCCCTGAGCCCGGGACAGCCTCCAAAAGTTTCTTTAGGTCATTTCTGTGCCTTTCCAAATGTTTTGGAAAGGACATTATTTTCCAGCTGATTCAAACAAAGACTAGTGCCGATGTTTTTCCAAAGGCTTTCCAAGTAGGCTTTTGAGCAAGGCTGTACAGGCCAGGAAGGGAAATAACAAGGGTGTGCAAATGCCTTGGAGGGCAGAAAGCGTCTCTTCTGGGTTGCATTTGTTCCTCAGTCTTTCCAGAAAGGAATGTTGGTTTTCCCTTTGGTTGCTGAAATGTCTGTAGCTGCCATTTATGTAAAACACCTCCTAATAATGTTTGTCCCAGCTGCCTTTTCACTCAAAATCCAGAGAAATATGACATATTGCATTGAGCACTGATGTACCGCCTCGGTGAAATCCTGTCCTCTGAGTCTTTGCAGCTCTCTCTTTAGCATCTCTGTTTGCTGTTTTGCTTGCACACACTGTGACTATTTTACACCCTGTTGGGCCTCAGCACCGGTGTAATACAAAGTGAAGGAAAAACCTGGGGTAATGTGAGAGAGAGTCAAAATGGCAAATCTCTCTTCCCTCTCTCAAGGGATCTGAATAAACCAACCCTTATAAATATGCAGAGTAATAAAACCCTTAATGCTGCATGATTAAAAAGTTATGGTTCCCCAGCAACCCGCACTCGGCTGCACCGAGGGTCTGAGGTGCCTGGCTTTGCTGTTCAATTTATGCCTTCATCTGCCTCGGTGCGATGCAGCCGAGTTGGGGTTGCCATGGGGATGGGAGGTCAGGGTCTGCGCTGGTGTGAACGTGGAGCATCTATCCGGTCCCCTGCCCTCCTGTGTTGAGCATCTTCCAGCCCGCACCCAGCACAGGCATCCCTCTGCCCAGCACCTCCTTTCCAAGCCCCTTTTTCTCTTTTTCTGCATCTTTCCCACAGAATTTAAGCTTCCTAAAATGTTCCTTTTTCTTTTTTGTGTGTTTTTCAGTCCTCAGTTGCTGGTGAGGCTCAGCACACTGCCTCCTTCATCTCCTTCATCAGCCCTCGGTCAATCCTCTCACCCATCCGACCCTCTCCTTCTCTCTTTTCCCTGTATGCCCTTACTGGGGGCACAAGCACTCACGGACCCCTTTCAGATGAGGGCTCAGTGAATCATTTGTGTAAGATGTATTTGATGAATGACCTGAATATTTTGGTGTTTCCAAAACCTGCAGATGATCACATGCCACCCTGTCTGCTCAGGGTGATTTATGAACCCAGCCCCCAGACTAGCCCCCTAGTGATTTATGAATCTAGACCCCAGCAATGGTCCCTAAGGCAGCCAAATACCACTGGGTACAATGGAATACCCAGCTGGTTTTTGCAGGGGAGCTTTGTGAGCGATGCAGGTAAGGAACCCTGTAGAGAGGAGCAAACCCAAAGGGAGAACAAGGTATGAACTCTGTGAGAGTAATGAGGAGACCTCAGCCAGGATAGATGAGCTCTCTGTCACACCAGGGCTTTAATCAAGACAGAGTGTCTTTCTCACAGATTCACTCCTGCCCGGGCAGGAATTGCGGGGCCGGATGCAGGAGCTCCCGGCTGTGGTTTTATGGCTGGTGTTACGCAGAGGTCAGAGCTGCTGATGGTAATGGCCCCCCAGGCCTCCCAGTTTATGACTCTATGAATTTCAAACTGCTCATTCACTTGTAAGGTTTGTAATTCATATCCAGTGAAATGTCACCCAGGCAGTGACCAGAACCAAAGCCACGTGGCTGCTGCCATGGCCCGAACCTGGGAATGGCAGCCGCAAGCAGCTCCCATCACTGCAGCCCATTAAAAACACGCTTTGGAGGGGTCGGTCACACAAAGAAATCTTACTGGTCCAAATGCTCCTTCCAGGTGGGACAGGGACCTCCCGTGACATCTGTGCACTGGGAGCATGGACAGGACACGGAGTGTGAACAAAAACCTTGGTGATTTGCACAAATCTCTCTACAGGCATTTTTCCTCCCTCTCCATCACCACCTTCCCTCACAGTAGGTATCCTTCTTACTCTTCTCTTCAGCTTTCTCCCCCTGTACTTTCCATGTTAAGTTACAACTTCAGTAGGACATGTCTTCCTCTGCTTGCTGTACCATGACTATCCATTCAGTTCCGTAATCTCTGTTCAATTTTCAGCCATTGCATCTGTAGGGAACATTAGTCAGAGATTCCAGAAGAGCAAACAGATTCTCGGATCTTTTTCCCTCCCTTTTGCTATAATTTGAACATGATTACAATTAGAGACTTAGGACTGGACAATTCCTTGCAAATGAGAATGCAGGATTTACAAACACCCATCTCCTGCTTTCTGCCTTGTTTTTGTGGTGATGAATTGGTCTTTGGGTCAAGCGATTTTGCCTCAAGAGCAGCACGTCTGGTGCAGAAGGGCTAACCATGTGCTAGTTCTCCTAGCAGCATTAGAGGGAAGGTACCTGAGCAGTTTGGAAGTGAGTTGTTCCTGACCTGTTCCCTGTGTCTTGCCCTGCGAGGTGTAAATAGCACTCCCATCCTTAATGGGAGCTCATTCCTTCTCCAAGCCTTCACACCGTAAGGATGTAACCCAACAACATGAGCAGCCTTAGAGCACTCAGCCACTCACCAGGTTGGGATTGTGAAGGGATGAGCATGGTCAGAATACAAACCCAGCCTCAGCTGTGTTGGGCTCTTCCTCTTCACTGCGGCTGCAGTGCATAGAGGTGGTTTAATCTGGAGACAGAATTCACAGAAGAGGACTGGGCATGGGAGCAGCCCATGAAGCCTGGCACCAGCCAGCAACACTGCTTGGAAGTGGAAGCAACCCCTGGATAACTCCCAGGTCCATGTCAAAGGGTAAGCACCTGGCTGTTAGTGTATTTAACTGGCTGTGACGTTGGCTGAGCTGCAGGAGAGGTGGTTGGGCGGTGGGAAGTGGAGGGGAGCTCTGTGGAGGGGTAGCCCCTGTGCCATGATCTGCAAAGGGGAGGCACTTCTTGTACTTCCTCTTGTGATGGTGTCACCTGGACACAAGTGGTCCAGCTTGAAAGCAATCATCCAAGCACTTGTGAGGTTGATGAAAATCACACAGTGTGAAGAGCGAAAAGGGGACAGCCTGGCCATTCAAACTAATGTAGCCAGTGTCACTGGGGATTCTTGTTAATCTAGGCTGGCTTTGCTCTCTGAATATTCATCATGAAGTGAGGCCTCCCCAGTTGCCCTGAGCTTTGTGAACAGAGTCACATGGACGCAGGGAAGCTCCGGCATTCCTCTTTAAGACTGATGCACAGACATAGCAGAAATTGCTCCATGAAGGTTTCCCATTTCTCAGATTGATGATGAAAACCAAGATCAGCCTCTGTGCAAGTCTGATCTGGGACTGCTGTGCTGGAAGTGCTGGGCATGAACCATCAGAGCACGTTGGCTGCCTTGTCTTTCAGTCAAGGGGCCCTAGGCAGGACCTGGGCACATGTCACCATCCTTCCCAGCTGGGCGCTGCCAGGGAAGAGCTGCTTTCCCATTCAGCCGGGAGCTGCAGTGCTTCGCAGCCAGGCAGTTGGGTCTCTGTGGGATGCCATAGGCATGCCCCAGCCCTGCCCCAGCCTTCTGCACTTTTCTTGCAGCTCCAAGGGTGGTTTATTCCCTGCACAGCCATCGAGCCAAGATCCACAAGGTCTGCTATGGTGATCACATGCAGGGTAGACCCAGGCTGCAAGCTGGGGCTGTGGGCATGGCAGCCTGCCTGGCTGTCAGCGCCCTGTTCCCTCTGCAGCCCGTCTTGCTGTAAGACCAAGCTCTACCAGAGATGCCAACAAGAGATGTATGGAATTTGTAAGGGCTGAGACAAAGAGGTGAGGGCAACACCTCCAGCCCCAGCGCTGAGTCCTGCCAGGTCAGCGCTCCCTGTGCGATGGGCAAACAGACCTGTGCCGCATCCCTGGCATCCCTCCCCCAGGGAGGGACCGCATGCTCCAGCACAGCCACAGCCAGCGCGGCTCCAGGGCAAAGGGGTATTTTTGGCTGTGTGTGTAAGGGACCGGCTGGGAGCTCTGCCTCACTGGTTCCAGCCCTCAGCAGCTGCAGGCCATCCCCTCCTCCGGTTTCACTCATAAACTGAACAACCCTGTCACACCGTCCCATCCCCATTTCCCTCCCCCAGTAGCTAAACCTCTTCTTATTTCCAGCCCATCCCCGTTCCAGACCCGCTCATTCCTGAGATGGTTTGGCTGACCTGTTTTCTGCCTGGCTACCTGCCGCAGGCAGGAGAGATGCCACCTCTTGGCTCCCCATTTCCAAGCACTCGTTGGAGCAGCAAACGATGGGGAACTCGGAGAGGAGCACCCAAGTGTAGTACGGGATCGCACCATAAGAGGGAGATGATTCCCTGTGGATTTTCCAGGGGAGCTGTAGACCTGTCGTGAGTAGTGGGTGACAGTGGAAAAGGTGGGCTAAAGGTCTGGCAGAGAGAAGATGGGGACATCTCAGGATCCCTCATCTCAGGAGCATGATGTCCTTTCCATGGGTTTATCGCAGGAGGTTGTCTAGGAAAGGCTGCTGAGCCGGAAGGAGAATTTCAGGTATTCCAGTGCATTCCAATACAAAAAAAAGGCTGCAATCATTTCCAACCAAATTATTTTAAATATTATTCTCTGTAAAGCCGGTTTCTAAGACCCCCACAGAAGGAAAAATGAACTTTGTCACAAACCCAGCCTTCCTGCTCTGAGGGAAGGGATGTGCTCTCAAAGCCTGAAGTGCACACTTACACTTTCTGAACCATGCTGCCTGAACTTCTACAAAGGAAGGGGAAAACCAGATCAACCAAAAAGTACGTACGAGTGTGGGTATCTTGCATTACCACAGCCGGCTGCCTTGAGCAAGGGCACCATGTACCCCAGTGTTCATTTCTGGACAGGATTTGAATCCAGAGACAAGGTGTGAGATATTTTGGAAAGCCTTCATTAAAGAAGTGAGCGATTTCCCACCTCCTCCTCCTCTTCCCATCATACCTTTTTTTTCCCTTCTCTCCAAGCCCCGTCGCAGGAGGTTAAGGAACAGAATTACATCAACTGCCTCCTTCTTCCAGTCCACATCAATCTCCAGAGCTGCAGATGCTGTTTTTGCTGTTTTGAAGCTGGGAAGGGCCTGAACTTGGCCAAGTTCAGAAGTTTCTGTGACAGCCTGAGAACAAACTGAAGTGTGCAGCATGGGGTGGCCGGCTCTGCTTTCCCTGCACTTGCAGCAAATACAGCCACAGAGAAGCTTGTATGTGCTTGCTGCTGCCTGCTTCACATGAGGAAGAGGGCACGGAGAAGGAGAGAAGCCTGCTATGAGAGGCTACAATGGAAGCCCCTCAGCACCTCTGAGCACCATGCTGTGCTCTGCTGGGCAAGGGTTCAGGGCTGCCAGGCCTCTGCGGGGAGACAGAAGGGCAACGGAGACTCAGAAGATGCTAAAGAAAGTCAACAGGCAGGTGACAAGCAAGAAAGTCTCTTGTGGACTGGTCTCCAGTGAGACGGATGGGAGAGGGGAAGCACTCATGGGTGGGATTGGGAGGAGAAGGTGGAGCAGGTCTTCCCCCATGTTCCCATCCCAAGGTAACTTGTATCAGTAGGTCATAGGGTGCAGCAGGTCCTGGACACTGGAAATGAAGCAGTGATAATGCTGCAGCACTTCAGTTTAACACCTAGTGCTGGTGGGAGAGGGAAGGATCCCTTCTCCCAGCTCTCAGAGGGTGCCACATGGAAGCACAAAGTGGAGATTGCTGCTCCACAGCTGCTATCAAGTTTGCTCAGGGTGATGAAGGCAAACTCAGAGATTTCTTCCAGGTGTCTCACATGACCCTGCAGCTCCCACATGGTGCAATGGAAGTGGTAGCAGGGCAGAGACACCAGGACATCACCCACAGCACTTCACAAGTCATCTGTTACATCTTCGAAAGGAATAATGAAGGAAGGACAACAGCAAATGAGGCTGACTGGATAGGGGCAGCAAGACAGATGGAAATAACCAGCAGTGACAGCGTGGCCTTAGCTTTCTCCTTCCACTCAGTAGGAGTGAGACAAGTCTAATCTCTGGGAGATCCATCAGCTACAAGCATTCCCTGAGCTCTTTGGCTGTCAAAAGTGGTGACCGCTCAGAGAAGGTAAGTAGTTCAGAACTCATTGACTTCTCAGTCAGGAGAGACTTTTGCACCAGTTCTCCAGTGCTGCTCCATCTCTCTTGCTTCTGTGAGAGCAGGAACAGAGCAGCTTCAGCATGGGTCCAGGTACAACCGCTCTCCAGGCAGGACATCAGATGGGATGTCTGGAGGAGCAGGAGGGTGGCTGAGAGTCTCCCCTGGCTTTTTCTCAAGGCAGAATAAGGGAACAGGAGCCAGAACTATATTTTGCCAAAAAAATGGGATTCTAGGCAGGACCCTTCAAATACTTCCAAAGGACACTCCCGTGTCCTTTGCAGAGCGTGCTGTTAATCTGTTCAGCTCACCAGATTGCTCTTCAAATGGCTGCCATCTCCCCACAGGAATCCTAGCAGGTCACAAGAAATTTCTGCTCCATCATGCTGGGAACAAATAGGGAAATTAAAGGTCTGGACTTGCATTCCTTTTATGGCCAGGAGGACAATGATGTGAGCAGTTCTTCTCTAGAACTAAAAGCCATCATCACCAAGGCAGCTCCATTTCTAGTATCTGAGCAGTCTACCAGCAAGTTTCTCACAAGGTAGGATAACTCTGTTCCTCTAGTAAGCACCTGCCTAGCTCAGAGCTCCTTTATGTTAGACACTTCCCCAAAGCACAATTGCTTTTCCAAAGAGCTGGTGGTTCCTCTAAGCAAGACAAAGTGACGGAAGGAAAAAGCTCCACATCACAAACGGTATTTCCAGACTTCCTTAGAGGTACTCCAGTACTACTGTAGCCAGTGCTTCGGCTTCCCTTAGCTCCTTGGGGAGCTCCTGGGGCAGATGGCAAGTCCTGCCCCTCCCAGGTTAGCTCAGGAACCAGTGATGAAGTGGTCTCAAGTGGTTTGAGTGAACTTCCTTCCTTTCTGGAAGGAAACCCTAGCAACTGTCTCCTCATTAGGCAGTAGAGACGTATGCAGAAGGACACAGAACATCAGAATTTATTAGTCCCGTGGCTCACACAATTCCTTGATTTAGGTGACTAGAAAAATCTTCTTGGCACTCCATGACCTGGCAGGATCTGGTTACAGATCTTCAGCTCATACTGACTTCACATTTGTATTGCATGACCAGCTGAGAAAATCCACATTTCAGCATAACATATCCATTATGATGCCAGTGAATGACAGCTTGGATCAGGTGGTGGGTGACATAATCCTCTGCTTTCTGCTTGTATTTATGTTTGTATTTCTGGGGTCCCTTCTGAAAAACACAAAGTAGAAAGCAAACCAAACCGCTGTGAACTTCATCGTGTTAAGTGCTGTACGAATAGCCAACGAAGAGTTGCTCCCTGTGCTAAGGTGTTTGCGGGCAGTGCACATGAGAAGTGACAACACATGGATGTGTTCAAGGGGGTCACTGACGAGCCAGGAGAACACGAGCCATGGTTAGGGCTGTTGGGGAGCTGAAGCTGTGCCATGTTTCTCTCAGAAACATGTTGTTTTCCAAGGCACATGGCCAAGAAGGAATTTACTGCTCCAGCCCCAGAGAGGACTGGCCCAAAGCTGCAGCGAGGGGTGGCAGACCCTGCTTCGGTCAGGTACTGCTTTGTCTTTTTGCATACAGAAAGTTGAATCATTTTGATAGAGGAAATGAGGGTGACTGACCTTTTGGTACAGGCAGAGCGCCAGCACCATCTCCCTCTGGGAAAGATGGAGGAGGAGGAGGATGTCCCTAGCAACCACATAGATAAAAGGAAAATTAAACTCAACATCCATTGCCTTTTGACATTGAACTTATTACATGCAGATTAATTTCCAGTGATGCTTTGAGCCCAAAGAAGTTAATTTGCTTTTCATGAAAATATCTTCATTTTAACTCCCAGAGGAAAGTCTTTTCCACCAAAAAACAGGCAAGGGTGACAAATTTCTGCCCAGAAATAAAAGAGAATGAGAAGTCAATACCTCCTCATCAAGCTGTAGTGGTCAAATCAAATTCTCCTTCCCAGCTGTGCCCTTGGCCCAGTTAAGGAATGATGGGAGCCGTCAATAGTCTGTCAGCTGGACTGGGGCTCTGGTGACCCTGTTCTTCATCTCATCCCCATGAGGAAACGGTCAGCTCTGCACTTTCTTGAGAGCCATGGGGTGCACACAGGCTTAAATCCATATACACTGCATCTGCCACTGCCACCCTGGTCCAGGTTATCCTTTGTTGTCATGGTCACACTTCATGATCAGACTTCAGGGCTATTGCTCAGGAAGAACAAAGGGTACCTCCTTCCGGAGTGAAACAGCTGCTTTGAAAAGGTGTTAAATTTGACAATTGTTTGATTACCTGAAGCTCCCCCTAAAATACGGAGGAGGATGCTGGGAGGAATATTTGGGCTGTTCTCAATAGCCATGGAAAGCTCCATGGAGCTGATCAGGAGAATCTCTTCTAAAGCTCACTCATGATCCAAACCAAACCAAGAGTGAGACACATCCTTTGCAACTGCCAAGCATCCAACTTAGCTAAGCTACTCTCTACTTTAAGAGGAGTAAAACTGTCCTCAAGAGCCAGGGACTGCCTTGACTATAAAGGCAGAGCAGGCACCTTGCTCACAGGTGATCTGAAGACACCATGCAGTGCCTGCACAAGGCCACTGGAGTCCTTCCAGATGAGCTGAGCTCTGCAGGATAGTTCTCCTTGTCTCCATTCTCCTCATTTCTCATGAGAGAGGGAAAATGAAGCTGTTTGAGGTTTTCACAGCCCCAAACTGTGGCTACGATCTGGACGTCATCTTGGTCCCTATCTCCCTTGGACACTGTCAGCTTCTCTTAATGCTGTGTCTTTGGAGAGAGTCATAAAGGTACAAATTGCTCTGTGTCCCTAGATAAACACCAAGAGGTGCTGTTTGCTACCTATAATGGTCATGTAGCCCAGTAAGTAGGCTAGCCTTATGCTAAGGAGCAGGTTGCAGGCTTTTGTAGTAACTGAACATTGGCCATGTCTGGAGGAGCCATAATCTTCCTGGAGCTGGTGTTTGCTTGTTTAGCTGTAACAGCAGTTTTCCAACAACCAAGTGACCATCACCGCCATTGCCTGAGTTTTAGCTTCGCTTTGTGCAAATGTGTGTAACATCTAGTGCTGCCCGACGTGATATATTGCCATTGCTAACAGGCAGGAGCACCAAGTTGTTACTCCATGCTGAGTGAACTCCCTATGACCCTATTTTGCCATACAGCTATTTTACTGGTGTTTGTTTCCATTGCAAATGCAATGAGAATTGGTCCCTAAAAGAGAGTTCAGGCCAGTGACAGAAATGTTCTGATTTAAATGTGCTTGTAGACAAAGACAACTACAAAGAGTTGTGTTTGGACTCCATTAATCAGCAGCATTATGTCATCTATAAGACGGCAATAGGTAAGTAACGTCCAAGTTTTCTCAGCATTTCAGCCTCAGAGCACTGTAGTTTTGCTTTGGTTAAGAAAAAGCTCTTTTTCTAGGGTTGCTTTCTGTTAATAAGGCTTCTGCTACAGCACAAAACTGGGTGATCTAATTATGCATGCCTTTTGTTTGGAAGTTTGTGTAACTAGCAAGTCAGAGCTTCTTTTCAGAGTGTTTGAATGGTATCTCTTCTAAAGGCCAAGGGAGGAAACTTGAGATAATAGAGCAAAAACCAAATCAGACTCAGTTGTTTTCAAGCTCATCCAGGGGTTACAGTAGCTTGAGCCTGATTTGGGAACTGAGAAATTTCTCAGTAGCCTGAAACTGATGAACTAAAAGAGGCAAAGATCTAGGAGGGAGCTTATGAATAGAAACAAAGGTGCTGCAGTGGCTGCTGATAATATCTTTGCAGAATTGGGACTTTTATTCTTCGTGGTGCTCAAAGCTGTTTTTTGCTGGAGAAGCTATTCTGTGTGTTTATTCACTTAAGGTTACAGCCTTGCTGATGGACTGGGCTTTCTGGTATCCCTCTAGCTGCAACAAGGATAACATACCATAAAGCCCATGTAGCCTCTTTCTTCATCTAGCATAGGGGTAAACAAGTGAGGACTTTCAAATTGTGGACATAGTGTTCAAACTAAGAGCTGGGAGGGAATTTCACAGCCATTAGCCAGCCAAGAGAAAATGAAGCAGTAAAACTTACCCAGGCACTCAGAGCTGTAATTCCCCGAGTGACATGTTATCCAAGGGAATTTATACACATTTACCAGAGAGGGGTCAGTCAGGATATTTATTGTGTCTTTTAAAACCAACCATTTCAAAACATGATTATTCCTCTCTATCAGCTGTGCAGAGAACCAGGGTGCAGCTGGATGGTGCTGCAGGAGATCACCATCACTGCAGCAGTGTTATACTCTCTTTCTGCCTCCTCTCCACTGTCCTGTCCTCCCCAAGCATGGTTGTCCCCATCCTTTTTTTCTGTAGGCTGCAGCACTCCCCTGTGCCTTCCACAGCCTGTTAACCCCACTGGGTCAGCAGGAAAACATTCCCTGCTTATTTTGCCTGTGAAGACTGACTGTAGAGCCTAGAAAACAGGGGGAGCTGAGCCCTGGATGTCTGACCCACTTCATACTGTCATTTTCAGCCAAAGTGACCTAGAGATGTCACCCTGAGGTGTTAGCCAAACCTGACCAATGCTTATTCAGCTGCGTTAATTCTCCCTAGTGCAGCTTTCTAGCCACAGCCCATTGATACTATTTGGGCTGCTTCATGCTATCAGAGGAAACAAAACCTTCAGAGGCTCTGCTGTGCTGATTGTGACATTTGCTGGAGGGAGAAGGATGGAAATAAGGCAATATTTAAATGAGCATCTGAGCTGCAAGTATACAGCAAACCATATGAGCTTCACAAATATTTTCTGTGATCAATTACAGGAGAATATATAACAGCAATGTGTTACATTATCTTGTCTAGAGACCAGAGGAAAGATGGTTTGTAGATATTTAAGGTGCTCCTAATTCCCAGTCTGTCTCCTAAATACTCTCCTCAGCATTTGCCTTTTTATCTCTGACTCCAGTCCTAAGGCCTATAAACCAACGCAAAGCTGGTTTATAGGCCTTAGGTTTCTGCTTCTGAACAGTAGAAGATGACACCTTGATAGTGGGATGGTGCCTTCAACCCTTTCTTCTTAGAGTGGAGACATGTCCTAGGTAAGATAAACTAAGCAAACAGACACATTGTGTTGCAGGGCTGAGATTAAAACTGTATTTATGATTTGCTGGCAATTTAGTTTGCAGTCTTCTAAGAGAAACCTGACCATATCTCTTGGTGGGTAAATGGAGCTTTGTCTTACCAGCAGTGTCTGCGTTTACTCTTGAGGTGGGCTCAGATGAGCTTGAGCATGAGATGCTGATCTGTAGGTATCACAAACACTTAACAAAGAGATGTGAGGGAGCCTTCACCCTGAGATGCAATCAGGTACCTAAGGACTCACAAAATATCTGAAAAAGGCTATTCTTAGGGCTGCTATCTTTTAATGCCAAGTTCTGGTTCAGACCTGTCCTCAGCAAGCAGAAGCAACATCTCTCCCAGCCTCTCTAGGGATGAGTAGCTGAAATGTCTCCCACTGTTACTAGCAAGCCTGAAGTACCACCCCATCTAATCACATCACGCCATGTTCTTAGTCATGCTCCCACAGGTCAGCAGCCATGTGAAGGAAGATCTTCTGAAAACTCTCCCCTAAATACGCAATCTGCATTCACATGGGAGATGGAAGTCACGACTTGCTGGTCACTAGGAGACTGCATGTAGCCAGTCATGCAAAGATGAAAGTAAAGACAGTAATTATTCTGCAACTGGTCTTTAATGTATTGTTCATGCAGGTTTTGTGATGCTTTCCAGGGTTCCCTGCTGCTATGGTGCTCTGTGCTAACTGAGGAAATCTGGGCAATAGCTAGAATATAAGGGCTGCCAGAACAGACCTTGCTGCCTAAAGATGCCTCATACCTACCCATCTCTGTGTGTCACAAATCCCTGAATGTGACAGACACCATTTCCTAAAGAAACCAAAGCAAAAGTTCTATTTCAGGATATGGTAGAAGTACAATAAAGCATATTGTATTTATGAAAATAAGATGTGAATTTAATAGTAAAAAGTAAAAATCACACAGAGGACACTTCTCACTTCTATTACATTGCAGTGAGATAGAATCATAGAATAGTTAGGGTTGGAAAGGACCTTAAGATCATCTAGTTCCAACCCCCCTGCAATGGGCAGGGAC
>JANHGB010052516.1:23528-43967 GCA_026283785.1 Coracopsis vasa | reverse complement strand
CAGGTTTCCTGCAGCCCCTTTAGGCACTGGAGCTGCTCTAAGGTCTCCCCTTCAGGAGCCTTCTCTTGTCCAGGCTGAGCCAGCCCAGCTCTCCCATCCCTGCTATCAGCACTCTGTGGGAGGTGGGACACTGAGCCAAACCCATCCCTTCTTTAACGAGTGGGGTGATGAAGCTTAGGTCACCTGCTGTGGTCCAAGGGCATCAGAACATCTCATTCCTGAGGGCAGGGTAAATATTTTCCAAGGAAAATATTTTTATTCCTTTATTAAAAAGCCTACAAAGCCTCCCATATGTTCCAGCGCTCTTCTTTTTCCTGGGCAAACAGCTCCTTCAAAAATAGAACACTATAAAAGAATCTGCAAAATAATTAAAAATAATAATAAGCAGAAAAATCCAATAATTCCCCCAGTTTCCCAGCTGGATGTTTCAATTGCATCTCACTGCCGTTTCAGTTGGAAATTTGCTTAAACACAATCATACTCTTCCTTAAGAAGTCAAAAATACCCCAGCTCAACAGTGATGCTTTTTTACTCCGAATGAGGTTTTCTTAACACTTTCTTTTCCTCCACTGAGTAGCTGAGGAAATGTTCCTTTGGGATGTGAAATGCAGTTGTTAAAGGCACTGATTTATTTACAGCTTTTCAGTGCTGACAGAGGACTAGGAAACTTGCTAAAGGAGCAGCTCCAGGCTGGAACACGGAAGAAGCTTTCCAAAGGAGAGGAATGCCAAGGATCACACTTTCTTTTTTCATTTTCCAAGAGGAAAAGGAAAATCAAAAGGAAAATCTCATGTAGTATTTTCTCCACTTCTTCATGCTTGGTACAGAACACCTACATGTGGCTGTAGGAATGATTTCCCTTCTCTTTGCTCATTGGAAATATAAATGTGCAGTTCCTCCTTTTTTCCTAGGAGAACTTGCAGGAGGATTAACGTGGTGATGCCACAAGGAAACCAAGTTAAGAACCCTGAACAGCTCCAGCACAAAAACCTTCCCGGGGCATTTAAATACCTGCTCAGCTGAAATCCCTGACCCAGCAGTTGGGAAAAGCTCTCACTGCAGATGTTCAAAAGCATTGCCTGAGCTTTTGGCATGGAAAAAGTGCTCCAGTGCTGCTCTAAATCATTGGAGGAGCTTCTGTGCTAGGGATATGGACAGGGAGGAAGGAGGGAAGGAAAGAGAGGAGAGAGGAAAAAGAAGGGATAGGTGTTGAGAAGGAAAAAGCAAGAAAAAGAAGGGAATGGAAGTGAATGAAGGGAAAGGAAAGAGAAGAGAAAGAGGTAAAAGAAAGGAGAAGGGAGGGAAAGGAAAGGAGAAGAAAAGGTAAAGAGAAGAAAGAGGGAAAGGAAGGGAAAGACAAGACCTTTGGAAGGACAAGCCTGCATTGGGAGGAGGAAGAGAGGGGCTGTGTTTACAGGGTATTGACTTGGCAATGAGGCTTCTTCCTCTGTCGGTCAGTTAACCGAACTGTTCTATGGTTCTGTGGGTGAACCAAAGCTGTCCTAAGATATTCAAGAAGCAAGCCCATTAAAGACTGCAGGTGTGCTCTGTCCATCTGTGATTTGGCAGAACGTATAACTCAACACCACCTCAAGCTGACACAGTGTAAGGGCTCATTGGAAGGACTAGCACATATGAGGTCATTTTGGCTTTCCCCACAAGCACCTGTCATACAGTGTGCACAGTGAACTGCACGTGTCTTTAAATCTTATGAGGTGCAAAAGGAGAGCAGACATTGAGATGCGCATGAGAAAGGTATTTTTGACTCTAGGTGAGCGTGTGTTAGACAGGAAAGAACATTCTTGTTTATTGAGAAGCCTGCGTGCTCTGTATCTAAGTGGATGCTGGAAACCATAAAATCACCTCCTCCCCAATTGGGTACTGGGTGTTAGCACCATACTCCTGCTCTGAATCCCACTGCCTCTGTTGCTTGCACTAACTGGGAATGTGCTTTCTCTTTCTGCAGAGGAGGAGCGTGGTTTACTCTCCTGCTCCTGCTTGATTGACCAACAGGTGGATTTGGAATGAACAAATCAGTTCAGACTTAAAATGGACCTAAAGAAATCAAATAAAGGTAAATGTCAATGTCCACAAAAGTTTTTGTGAAAAGCAGCCCATGAACTTCCCCAGTGCTTATGGTTACTGGTACTTCGGGTCCTTATTGCACCAGCCTGTACTGCTCCACTTTCTACTCTGCTTTTCCTCATGACGAATCTTCTGTGTAAAGACCAAGGTAAGAGGAGAAGAAGAAACCCCTCATCACATTGAAAAATGAAAGAGTAGCACTGGGTTTGTATGAGGAGGTGGAGAAAGCTCATGGTACAGAGGTGCAGGTCGTAAAGGCAGTAAAGGATATCCAAGTGCTGTCCCACAGAACGGGGGACTCCTAAAGCTCCCAGTCCTACAGTAAAGAGAAGTTCAGTGGCAGTAGAACAAAGCCAAAGGCTGATCATGTAAAGCACATGTTCAGACTAAAATGGCCCAACAGTGTGCCTCCAGCTCTCTCTGAGGTTAGTGATAGCCAAGGATATGCAGCACTAGGGAGGACCAAGTCAGTGGTCTACGCATCCTGGGTGAGCATCCTATGCATCCTTCTATCCATCCTATGCATCCTATCTATGCATTCTTCTTCTCCTTGGTACTGGATGGCGGGTAATCCAGCCTGTGGGTCTATGACAGTTGCAAGTAACACTGATGGTACCGGTGTCTGATCAGGGATGCTGCATTTACTAAAGCTTACAGAAACATGTTCTCTGCTCAGAAGAGGGAGTGAAAGCAGATCTTTGCCAGGCAATCTCAGAGAGACTTTCAAGCAGGGCACCCTGAGCCCTCCCTGATTTGTCTCTTGAAATGTTTTATGATGATTCTGTGTGCGAGTGGAAAAGCTGTTGGGCTTTTTAATGGCTGGCTGTGATTTGGCTGGGGCTCTGGGAGCTGAGCCTGGGCTCAGCTCCTTGGCAGTGTTGCGCCATAGGCTTGACAGAATGAGGAGCACCAAAACCAGGTTTTGTTATCAAAGCAATAAAGCCTCTTTGTGCATGTGTACAACCACGACTATTCACACATAGCCCCTTGTCAGAGTGAAGCTGTCACCCTGTTGGCATGATGCTGGTTTGTACACTGTCATCGGGTTGCTCCTGTCTCACCATCATTCATTTCCATGAAAGCATATTGAAGACATCCATGGGTGCAAACAGGTGTGTGTACATGCATGCCATCCACTGCTCATGTGGTGCAGAGCATCCTTTAAAAGGCAGGTCACACTTCAGAATTAATATAGATAATCAATTAGTAGAAAATGATTAGAAGCATTGCTTGGTATAATCACAGCTTTCAGTAACTCACATTCCTAAAAGTGCATAATTCCTTAAGACTCTGCTTGCTCCATTTTGGATTTTATATTACCGGATACAAATGCAGACTTTCATCCTGTTGCATGGCCATTTGCAGTCCTACAGTCTGTTTTCAATAGCCTGGATAATTGTTCACAGTACAAGGCAGGTAGGTAGACATGAGTAGATGAAGAAATAGGGATGGAAGGGAATATGCAGGATATCAACATTCCCTTGTTCAGGGCTCAGCCCTTGGCAGGACTTGGGAGAGGCAAGCAAAACTCCTCATAAGAGCAGGTCATTCAATATAAAGGCAGATCCCTTCTTTTTCCAGCTCCAAACTGCACATTGTGTTGTCATCTCTAAGACCATGGAGGGATCAATTGGGCCAAAATAATCCACAATGACACAATGTGCTTATCCTTTTTATTAGCCCATGTGCCACGTAAGTTGAAACAAATTAGTTTTAGAACTTGCCTTTCTTCTTTGAGCTTCCTGACTTCAGAAGTGAGGAAAAGGATTTTATGCTGTCTTTCACATTAGAGTGCTCTGGGACTTCATTTAGTAATGCTTTTAATAAGGTTTTGATCTTCAAGTGAGAAGCCCAGTAGAAGGACAAGTGACTGCAATTGGTAACGCAAAATCATATTTCATCTTAATGTTCAGTTCTCTTATAAACATGATCATAACAGCCAAGTCATTCTCACTTGTCTCTACTGATACTTGGTTTCAGAGAAGAGGGCTGCAGCCTGACAAGCAATGCAATGACTGTTTGGTTTCTTCACAGAGATTGGATGTGGCAGTATCTTGTTGTCATGATTGTCGCCTGAACCAGCTAGGAAGTTAAATGTTTCATTATGATGATTTTGATACTTGCACCGATCTCCCGTGGATTCATAATTGAAGACATCACAAAGCAAACTAAACCTCCCCCAAACAATTGTGTGTGTCCAAATGACCTACATATGCTTCTTGTTCCCAGTTATGTATGGGTTTCTTTTTAATCTAACTCTTGGCACGACAGGAACCATGCTGGTGACATTATTGGTATTGTTGGCCTAGAGTGTTTTCAATAACACCAAGTTTGTTGGGGCAGAGTGTGAATTAGTTGTCAGTTCTCAAGAAGTCAAATTTTAATTGTTGATCAAATGTTTAAAATATGACTTATATTAGTGATGGGTTTCCATATAAATTCTTTCTTGTGTCCATTAGGCAAGAAGCCAAAACCAGGCAGTGCGGCAGCTCTGCTCAGCAGTTTGGAAGTCAGCTTATGCTTCTATATTGGACTGAAATTCTCCTGGGTTTCAGAATTTTTAATGTTTTTATTTTGGTAAGGAGGAAAAACTGAAAATGAGCTTAGGTCAACCTGATGTAAATCTTTGCCCAACTCTATTATCCCAGGACAGTTATTAAGCTGACAAATCAGTTATTACATAGCTCTATCTATTATGCTCCGTATAAATCTATAGTTCCTATCAAACTCCACTTTCTCCATAAAGTTCACTCCACTTTCTTTCATAACCATCTTAAAATAGGCAGGGTATCAACACCTTTTTGCAGATATTTCTGCAGAAAAAGCCTACTTTCATCTATGAAACCATAGAGGTGAGTGAACCAAAGCAGAAATTCTCACTGAGTTTGGCTCCAAGCATACTGTATTTTTACAGGTGAATCTCTCCTTCTTTCCTGTTTGTGTTGAGATTATCAGCCCATCAATACTGTTCTTCTGACTTGCACATACCTCTCTTGACAGTGTAGTATTCAAACTAATCAGTTTGCACACTCCACTGAAGTACTGTTAACCTAACAGATAAGTCATCATTAGGTTAGGGAAAGGGGAGGAGAAAGAGAGATTTACAGACAGATTTACTATGGGAAGAAACACCAGTGTTATACAGGAGCCCACTGGTGATGGGAAGTCGACGGTGCTGATGTTTTCCACTCCATCAGCACACCAAGGTCAGAACTTTCCTTCTGCAGCTGTGGGAGGAAAAAGAAAGTTAATCCAAGATTAATGATGTCAAATTCCCTTAACACAGAGTTATGAGTTCAGAGAGAGATGTTCCCAGCATAGCAGACCAAATGGGTCATTTATCTGTACTAGTATGGCAGTTCAAAGGTTCTTCAACCTCCTTGTCCAGGACCTTTTGCTTATTCTAAAAGCAAAATGTGAAACCTGCTTGTTCCAGTGGCTGGCAAAGGAGCCTGACCTCTGGCCTTTGTAATATCCCACTGCTGTGCTCAGCTTCTTAGCAGATTCCCAGAAGTAGCTGTCTGAAGGCATGCACCAGAACGGGTTGACCCTTTATGGCCAACAGAGCCTTTCTCCAGAGCAAATTCCTTTCTCCAGTTGCTGGCTAAATGTTCTTCTGCTCTCGTTTCTTTACCTACACTGTCATCATCTGGAATTTGCCTTCATGTTAATGTCATCAGTTAATGTTTGCAAAGCCTGAAGTACCACAATTCATTATTATGTCTTTTGTTTTCTTCCTGCTGCTCTCTCCAAGTCCACATCACAGGGCACACACATCTCCCTCTGTAGCCTATTGTCTTACATCTGAACAACTGATCCCTGTCTTCAGCTCAGTCACCGCCTGTTTAACTCCTGTGATGCTGGAAATATGTCATAGAACCAAGGAAATGAACCACTGTTACTTGCTTCATATTGTAGTCATAGTAATGGTTTTACACGTGTTTGTAAAGGCCAGTGAATACACACCTAGTGCATTTCTGCTGTGTGTGCTTGTAGCGCAGTGTGATCTTCTGACAAGCAAAATCTCTTCCTCTCTCTTTCCTTCTTTTCTATCTAGCTGTCTGTGGGACACAGAACCCTCGGGATCCTCTGTGTATTTCATAGCATCAGAAAGAACAGGAACATGACAAACATGGGTGAAGTTTTGGGACATGAATTTGTTCTAGAAACTTCTATAGAGCACGTGTTAACTATTAAAGGAGGGGTTTTGGGTTTACAATTTCTTTTTCTTCCCTCTCCAAAGACTCATAATTAGGGTAATTTTTCACATGGGTTTTTGATTTTTAGGTGCAAAGGCTGTGCCAGTGGTAAACATCAGGTCCTTGCTCCAGAGCACGTGGTTATCCTTGTGCAAGGATCTTCCAAGCATAAAAATCGCAAACAATGGCTTCTGCTTTGGAAACAGGCCAACTATTTTGCTGAAAATACATATAAAAATACATTAAAAATCAGGTTGGATGGAGATGTGTTTGTGGTCCATTCCAATCAAGTGGTTACAGCTTGGCAAAAGGAATGAGAGCAGGAAGCACTGAGGACCAGGCTCCATGACAGAAGAGAAACCATTTGCAACAGTGCTTATTCTGGAGTGCCTGAAAACATCCAGCAGTAAGAATGCAGCTGGGGCAGAGAGGCAAAAACCCCTGCTCTTTTGCAGTAGTTTTGTTTCCCGAGGGACAGATCTATTTCCAACCATGATGAGTTCAAATAAACTGCTTCTGTGGTACCAGAGGTGATATTTTTAGTGGGCACAAATGAGCTTGGTTGCAGTGGAAATAGCAAATTTTCTTTCCTGTGTTCGTTGCGTCTGTCATTGGTGATGCTCCATATGAAGGGGGAAGACCCAGTGGAGCATAGGATGGCATTGCTTGTTTCCCACATCTCAATTTTCCTGGCTGATAAATGTGGTAGAGGAGATGTGTGCAATACCTACTATTAAGGTTTGTGGCTGGAGCAGCTTAGCAACAGAGTTTCCTGCAACCATGAGGATTCAGCTGGACCAGAAAATCCCAAGGCAGCCTCTGCATTGGTCTTTGAGTCAGCACAGGCCTGCTCAGGTTAATGCTCCTCTCTAACACTGATGTCTCCTGGGTTGATCCACTTCCAAATGCCTGTTCAGCAGCAAGGCTGTCAGCTGTGAGGCCCTCAGTCAGCATCTCTGAATCTTCCAAGGGCATGTCTTGGGCTACTCTTGTTGGGTCCAACAGCCTGCCCTTCTTCTGCCTTCTATTTTGTCTTCCACATTAAACCCTTCTCTTCTCTGACCATCACATTTCTTGCTTCTCCCCAAGCTCTTCAACCCCATGGCAGGGGGGGTTGGAACTAGATGCTCTTAAGGTCATTTCCAACCCTAACCATTCTATGGTTCTATCTAGACACTGACCCAGGTTGCCCAGAGAAGCTGCGACTGCCCCATCCCTGTCAATGTTCAAGGCCAGGTTGGACGGGGCTTGGAGCAACCTGCTCTGGTGGAAGGTAGATGAGCTTTAAGGTCTCTTCCAAGCCAAACCATTCTATGGTTTTATGGTGACATGATTCCATTGAAAATCTGCCCCTCACTTTCCCCTCTTTGTCCTTCTCTCTACCCAGGCACTGCTTACACTTGCTTTGTTCCCACACAGAGAAAGGCAACACAGGACAAAAAGCCCATGGAGCTGTGAGAATCACCGTCAAAGTTGTTATCCAGGCTGTGAACTCACCAGGTTTCAGAAGATAATGAAACACTTTAAACATGATGCTTGGGTAGGTAGGGGGTGAGGAGTCACATAATGGAGGCCTTTGACTATTTCAGGCAGTTTACTTGGCTCTCAGCTGTCACTTTTCCATTCCCCAGCAACTCCTACCTCTGACTTCATTCTCAAACTTTCCTATTTTGCCCATTCTGTTTGCTTGCTGGGTTGCTTTGACTGGGGAGAGGACCTGTTTATACTAACACCCATTGGACAAGTTAGGTTTTTCTGGGACACTTGCCAGTTACGGCTGAAATCTCTCAATCCCTGAGTCAAAACCCCATCAAAACCCCTTCGAAGTCGTTAAACACAATGGCTTTATCCCATCCCCAGACTGTTCTGCACACATTGCACTTCAGTGAAATGGCCTCTTGTCAGGCCAGCCATCCAGCCTGCCCATGTTTCTGTTCTGCAAACCCAACCTGGGGCCTTTTCCTCTGCTCACACATACTCCATACCCTCTCCAGCAGGACCCTCCTGCCCTGCTGAATCCACTGGCACCCATGGGGAGGGGAGCAGCAAGGTCTGCAGACAGCGAAGATTTTTGGAGGTGTGTGTCTGAGAAGGGTAAAGATGCCAGTTATCAAGTAGGGGAGGAGTGGTCACTGCTTTTGCATATGCACATGGCCTGACACAGCTTAATATGCAGGGGCACCATTCTCATGGCAGCCAAACTGCTGCCACACCACCTGCAATTCAACTGTTTCTGGTTGTAAGAGCTGTGATGAAGCATCTTATGAAGCAATGAGAGTGATAGCCTATCCAAATCACATCCCACATAGTTTATTTGGACTGTGGGACTTAATAAGGCTATGGAATCCATCTATATAGAATATGATAACAGCTACTATCATTCTTGTCCCAGTAATCTTAGAAACACGGTTCTGCTGCATCTCACGTGTTGTCACTGAAATTTGGTACCACTGTCATGCTGCTTCCATCCTCTTCCAAATCACAATATGCCCAAATCTGTTCTGACCCGGTATTTAGTTTATCAACAACAGGAAACACTGAAAACATGTTGTGCTCTTCCACACTAAGATTCTGGATCCTCACAGTCTTCTTTTAAAGGATCTTCATTGTTTTAAAACAATTTCAGTTCATAAATCTTTTGTTGACAGAAGAGTTAAGAGTGATTCGTCTTATATACTGTTTCAGGAATTTGCACATTTTTACATGGTTTGGATACTCAAGATGCGAATCCGTGCCCTATTTCCTTATCTTACAATACTCCCTACAAAACATATTCTAAGTTTTGCTGATTATTTTCTTTGGCCTGTGGAGCAAGCCATCTGATAAAATTCTGCCTTGGACCAAGAAATTTGCAATGGACATATGATCTGAATGAAACACTTTCTTTCAAACTGAACGCAAAACTAAATGTCTAACTTGATCCTTTGAGATGTGGGTCAAACCGGTGGTGTCCTTGTGTGTATATGGAATGATACAGCCACCAAAAAATTATGCTTTTGCGATCCATTTTCCTAGCATTACTTAATTCACAAGAAACAAATAACAAACAGCAGCAAATAAAACACACTCTTTTTCTCTTCAATCTTGCCCATGGCTAAAGTGTTGGGGTGGTCCACTACAAATAAACAAACAATGAAACTACGTAAAAGAAAGCTCAACCATCTGAGGAAAGATGAGTCAAATTAGAGTGAGGTCTAAAGGGAAGCTTTCATAACATCTATGCATGGCATCTCTCACAGCTGCTGTAAAATACACTGTGACAGTAAATGGCTTAACCTCTGGTTGGTCTTTTATTCCATGGCCACTGCTCTAATGCTTGGACAAATGAATGTGTTGTAATCTGAATTATTGTTTTTAATTTAAAAATTAAACAGTAATTAAAGAAAGGATTCACACTTACAGAGGTACCACTGGAAGCAGGTAAGAAAACGCATGCAGGAAAGCCATGGATAACATCTTTCATTTTAGGAAAGAAGTATTTATAATTGCTTTTCACTTGCACTAAACTGGAGTGCTGAAGAAGGCTTAAACAGTCAACTAAAATACTCCATTTTTAGTAGTCCCTTCTTTCTGCTCAGTACTGGGTTTTATAACTCATTTTTCCTTATACCCCAGAGGTTTTCTAGGAGAGATTTCCAAGGATGGAAGATTAATATATTATTAGATTAATATATCATTTTAAAGTAATTTCTTGTACATACATGCTCACAAGCACTAGCAAGCAGCAAAACCAAACTAAAATTAGTTCTTTAAGACCCTCCCCAGAGACCGGAAGTCAAGCTGTAAGCTGAATTTCTAACGATCTTATTGCTACAACATGCAGAAGTTCCAGTTTCATATTCATCCACGCTCATATTCACAGCTAACAGCATAAGGGTGGGGGAAGGAAGCCACGATGTCAGCTTTTAAGAGCCTGGAACTAGCAGCAGAAAGTTGTTATCCATGTAGTGGATGACAAGAAGTAATTTAAATGGCAATTAATCTAATAATCCAGCTATCTCAGCATTTGCAAGTCAAGTTTATGGGCCCTCAGAACACATATTTCCCCCTCTGCTGAAATCAAGGACAGGATGCTGCTGTCCTTCCGTAATAACCCCATCCCTGTCACATCCCTAACCCAGCAGCTTTTCCAGACAGGCACTCCTTTCCCTTTCCTTTATGAGAAATGCACAGGAAGGGGAAGGAGGTAGGGAGCAATCCAACTCTGGACTGCTTGACTCACTCATACATGTCACATTACATTAAAAGGAGTTTTGACATTAAGTTGGGCTAGCTAGCAAAGCTTTGCTGGGGCTGAGAAAAAGAAAGGAAAAAGGGAAAGAAAAAGAATGGAAAACCAGGAAAATTGAAAAAAAAGGGGGGGGGGGTAGTGAAAAACATGTTGCTGTGAACACTTCCATTTCTTTATACAGCCAGATCTGTTGGAAGTTAGCAGAAGGTGTTGCACAGCTCCATAGCTGATTAACAGCACAGCTATCTTTTTTATTCAATTGCATGTAGAAGGGAAAATGCAAAATGAAGTAGTTTGCCTAGTACTTTACTACTTTGTTCCCACTCCAGCTGTCTTCCAATAAGCATTTTCCTTTTAACTGAAGAGATAACGCATCTTACACTCACTGTTATGCTATTAACTGCCAGTTATATAATATACAGATTATTTCTATGTTTTATATATTGCATATTCTTAACTATTATCAATAATTGGTTTCTAACTGAAAAGTCCCTTTTTTCTGACATTTTTTTCCATTGTGTTATCACTAATACCTTCTTTTTTGGCTATTGTTTTGTACCTTATTAGGAAAACTACACTGAATCCTGGAAGCATTCAGTATGGTATCACTTCTGTTGGCAGTGATCCTATAGATCCTATATGGCATTGGAGCCCCAGTGATGAAAGCAGTCCATTAAACCGAGCACGGCCGTGGGATGCATCTCTCCTGCAGTGTGCTTGTGCCTCCGTAGAGGGTAAACACCACAAACACAGAGAACTCAGCCATGATCAGTACACTGAGTACTGTGCAAATGTAAACATGTCAGCCACTGCTGCCTGAAAATTAGTATAATCAACTACAGGATGCATTTCTGTGCATCTAACATGTGCAGCTAATCACATTGAGTTATAGTTGCCTAATGCTAATGTCAACATGATACGGTGAATGAAGTTACATAGCATGTCAACACTGGCTTAAGGTACTCAGAAGATATTATTTTCTTGGGAATCGATGAGAAGTAGAAGCATCGACTCCAGCAATATGTATTTAACAGAAAATAAAAAATCAAAATCATTCTTTCATGCTTCGAGCTAGAGACTGCTACAGGTTTCACAAACGTCAGCTATTTATTAAACTGCTGCTGTAGTATGTGTACCATTAGTGTGTTTTATAGGTCCTATTTATATCTTTGATAACTGGAAAAAAAATTAATCCCTTAGTTACAGTCAGATATGTTAACTGGAATGCATTGTTGAAGCACAGTGTTCCTCTAGACATCTTTTCAAAGTCTCAATATAATAAAGTATTGACTGTATATGAATTGAAGGAAAGAATAAAGGCCCATTGTCACCAAATCACTGAACTTCGTTGATTCAAGTTTTGATCAATAATGCGTTAATTTAGGTTCCTGAGCAGAAACCTTTTACCTTTCTCTTCCTCCCACACTTTCTGTCTTTCTTTTTTTGGTCTCTTATCTCTCAACATTTCAAAGGGACCCCATCATGGTCCTATGCAATGAAATGGAGGCAGTGAAATTGTGAAAGGTTACCAAATTGTAACTTTTATATAAAATGCGTTATTGTGTTGCTGTGAAAAGTCTTTTTAGTTATTGCAATTTACCAGAGAATTGTGAGTGAACTATGGAGCACTCACCCTCTTATTATCAAACTAACAGCAAACACTATCTTTTCATCTGTTGCCGTCTGCCTTAGCTGACATCTTTCATGTCCCAGGCAAGCTGTAAGATTCTCAGCTCTAGGCACCTTCTCAAAAATGCTCGGCTACATGTTTTTGGATTACCGGATTCTGGAAAATATAATTTCTATTTGGTGGTAGCAAATAAAATGGAATGGATTTTGTTAGATACAAATTTACATGTAACTAGGTACTTAGTTATTATGGATATTAACTTGAGTAATATATAAAATTATTACTTTTCAAGTGTTTTAATGGAAATAGAGATATCTTAGCTCTGATATACTTCACTGTGGTTTAAGAAATCCTGTATCCTGTATGTCATAAACTTCCTGTGTGACTATGTACAAGTCATTTTGGTTGCCAATTAAGAAAGCCCTGGCGAGCATGCTTAATCTGAAGAATATGTCCTTGTTTATTCAAAAGGAATAACATGTGCTTAATCCTGAGCTATAACCTTTACACTTTCTGACCAGGAAGAGGACTCTTCCTATGCCTACAGTTAGTTATATTGCTTCAGTTCAGGAGTGCATAATATCAGTCAGGTTTCTTGTTTTTCTTTCCACTGAAAATGAGGAACTCTGAGTAATTCCCTGATCTGCCTTTCCACTTTGGACTGTAATCTACCTAAAGTTTATAATATGTTATTTAATGGAAATGTCATCTAATATGAGGCAGCCTGTTGCCACTGTAATACAAGTAATAAACAGCAATAGCTCATAATATAATCTAATGACTTTTTTCTTCTACAAATAACCTTGTCAGTGGCAATGTCTTATATTAAGGCTCAAAAAGAGAGGAAAAAATACATCAAGGTTCATATATTTTTGCAATTGGTCTCATGATGATCTGCAAACATAGCTTAATTTATGTGATTACTTGATCAAGTAAAATAGATCTCTCTAAAAACTGTAATCTGCAACTACTGGAGAGAAAACTGCAGCACATTTGCTATGCATACTTTAGGTTGCCATGAAAGAGATTTCTTTAATGCATTTTAGTCCAAATCTCTTAATTATATTGCACAGAATTAATAACTGTTAAAATAAAATTGAAGAAGTGGAAAAGATCCTTTCACACAAAATGCCCCATAGCATATGTGTATTTTTAATTAATACATTCTTGTAAATACAGATACAGGTGCAGTTCACTTTGAATCTAATGGATCTGCTCCATCACTTAGACTAGGAATGTATTTATGTACAAAAATCCATATGTGAAATTATCCTGATCTAGTAGTTCTTTTCTCTTTATCCTATTTATCTAAAACAGCTTCCAATCTTTAAGTGCAAGAATGAGTCATTGAGAGGGCAGGAAGAGATGCTTGAACTATTTTGGTGCTCTGTTTCTGGTCAGAAATACATTTTCTAAGTAGATCTTATGAAATTTCCCAACCACATGCTGGAAGCGGTATTTTTCAATGAACACAGTACTCTATTCTGTCTATGTTTAGGAAGAGGTGAAAGCAATTAGTACAGTTTAAATGCAAAGCCAGGCACACAGGCAAGACATACCTTGCCATGTTCCAGTGCTGTTGAAATTCAGAGATAAGCAGCTGTGCTCGAATATATTTGCTTGGTGAAGCTGCAGATGGGACAAAACTTGTATACTGACATGACTTTGGAGGACTGATTTCATATATACAATCCCTCCTTTAAAGAAGTGGCACTGTTATTTGATTTGAACATAAAATATTAAAATTAAAGGATCTGAAAGGGGAGATGGACCTAATTGTAATAATAGAATTATGTCCTGCCTTACACTGCTAATAAAGGCAGCAAGGGAGACAGCCAGAGATCCTTCAAGGAAAGAGCTCTTCTAACACAGTGTCCACGTGCAGTTAGTCATCCTGAGCTCTTTTTACACCTCATGGCATTTCTACAGAGTGATTCACATGACCTGATTTATACAGCTCCATTAAGGTCATACTCTGATATAGAAACAGACCTAATAGAGAAGGTCTATTTCTCTCCCCTTTCGATAAAGTTTGGATAGTTCTTTCAATATAAGCATTGACGATGTTGTGCTTGATCAGATGAACTGAGGTTTTCCTCTGTGGAAGAGTGGTTATCATTTTTCCTATATCACAAGAGAAAATCAATCACAAGAAGGACTTCCTTAGAGCATATCATTATCACCTTAGAGCACAATTTACAGAGATCTGTGTAGGTATTTTAGAAATGTTTTCAAATGCTTTTACTAACTTATGAGAGGGTCAACATTCCTGTCTTTGCAATGAAAGGTTCACACTGATATTAATTCACTCCTGTTTTGCTCTGCTTTGCACTTTATTCCCTACTGAATGCAACATTAGCCAGGTGACTTTTGTTTTACCCTAGTGAAAGGCTGCAGGTAGGAAGTGTGCTTGCTGGGAGGGCTCCTGCAAGCGCAGGCATCTGCTGGACCAGGTTGGGCTTCTGATTACTCATTTTGGGAGGGAGAAACTGCTCCATGTCATCAGCTACAGGACTTCCTGCTATGGCCAGCTTTTATGGAGGCTGTGCACAGGCTATTCTCCTGCCCTTTCTGCACTCCTTCAGCTATGCTCTGGACATCAACATATGAGTATGTCAAAATCCAGTCCTTGCTATTTACGAGGTAATTTAAGAGCCTAGTACTGAAAGCACAGGAGAGAAACAGAACATTACTGCAAAAAGCTTGCTATTGGTAAAATTTCAGCTGTAGGAGATGTAGGAGAAAGGTGAAAAGGTTTTATTTCATCTGTGTGATTTAGTAAGTAAGACTCGGTTTGCAAAATTTGATAGGTTGTCTGTCTGATACAGAGGTAGTGCTGGGCAAAAAGATCACTCAAGAAGTTCAGCTGTCACACTAGTGCCTATGTAAAGATCTGTATTTAGGCCATTGCTATTGCTGCTATGAAATACAGATTACTAGAAAAAAACGGAGCAAATAAGAATCAGAGACTGAACACAAAAGCAAGAGATAAGAGAAATTCAGAACATGAGAAAAGCACTGGAAAATAAGATCATTCAATTGTATTTTCTTCTTCTCAGCTCATGTAAAACTACATCTTCTCAAAGTGGAAAGAGAAGGAACAGCCATTACAAAAATATAATTAAAGCAGTGATTTTATGTGAGGTCAGCCAGCAGAAAGGTGAATGTCATCAGAACAAATACTCCCCAAAAGCTAACACATCATTGACCTAAAACCCCAACAAAATGGTTATTTGTTAAATTGACTTTAAACCTCTTCTTACAAAAACCCTACTTCTCAGTGAGAAGAGCAGATATAAGACTTTCACTGAGGGGAGAGAGAAATGCTTCTTGCTTGTTTTGCTCTAAGGCATATAACACAAAAAGGAATGTGACTTACAAACGCAAATGTCTTCCTCTCTAAAAGCACCTGTAATACCTTGAATTTGGCTTTCTCAAGCTCATGGGAAGCGGCGGAGAATTAACTGAGAAAACAAAAATGTGGACAAAAAATATTTGCTTTTTCAAATAATACAAAGTTGTGACCCATCAAAAGCTAACTCCTGCCATGTTAGTCATTCCTCATCTCTTAATCCTCATGTCAGTCTCATCTCTTAACTCATCATGAGACTGGGAGATGTTTACTGGCCTCGCCCATTCAAGGAGTAGAATTTGAGGCTGCACGCACACAAGACAACTATGGAACAAACCAAAAATGAAGTATTGGCAGGCAAAAGCTGGGCAAAATTCCAAGACATTTTCTCATGAAATAATACTGTCCTTAGTCCTCAACTCTGTGAAATGAAGTAGATATACTGCTTTGAAAAGTTGTTATTTTACAACTCCAGACATAATCCTGAAAGTGGAGCTGGGTTTGAGTCTTCCATTTTCTTTAAATAATTGCAATTGTAGAGAAGACATGAATATGCTATTGATACGCAATGAAATCTGAGATTTTAGATAGATTATATATGCCAAGTGGAGAACATTGCAATTGATTTATTCAAAATGAAACCTATAATTATAAGTCAAGAACTCTTAGAAACAAGCATTCTGAATTAAAATGTTATTTTTTTTTCTTTTAAAAGTGAGCATCCTCGTTTTCTTATGTATGATCTAGGTTAATTTATACAAGCTTTGTATTAAATAATATACTTTAATGAATATAGTTGCTTGGTAGTATTGTTGTTAACTTATTTTGCCATTGCCCTAGGCGATACTGGGTCTATCTCCATTGTTAAAAAGGCTCTATTTTCTGAGGGAGGAACTGCCACATTTTATTTTACCCACAATGATTCTATACATAGAGAATAATTTTTAGAGTGCTCTATGTTCAAATATAGATTTAACACAGTTGTATGAGGAGAAGGATATACCCATGGTGACTGTACTAATTAAAGCCTCTAAGAGATCTAGGTTCAGTTTGCTGACTTTTGCATTAATTATATCATGCTCTAGAAAAGGGATTGTTGCCCAAACTGTGACACAGGTATGATTTAGGTGTTGAAATCTAGAACTGTGATTCTCAAAACTATGGCTAAATCTTTAAAGGATCTTCATGTCATTATTTCAGGAGAAATACTGGGCAAACACTACTTTCACACACTTTTCACTCATCTCTAGGGCTTGTATCAAATGATAAAATATACAGAAGTTAGTAATGATCTTCAAGAATATCCTAGAAACCAACACATTTTTTGAGGTACTTTCACCAGTAGGTCTAGCAGCATTTTAGAGCAATCAAATAAGAAGATAAGCAGCTATTCTTTGGAATTGGATGAGATTTCTAGTATTTTTTTTAACCTCTACTGACATAACTATTACTTTTCCTAAATTATTATTGTACATTAAATCTTACTTTAGATTATATTTTAGTGATTAATTAGTATTGAATTTATGTTATTTACATCTGATTTAAGAGTTTTGTTCGGTTTTCCTTGTTGATGTGTTGGCATTATTAAGAGATCATCAGTGCATTTCATTTTTGTGCATCAGAAATGATATTATTTCTTAAAATTACCTCTAAATGTTCAGTGTCTCCTTCAAAAGCTAAATACTCAGGAGGCTGGATTTGCTTTTCCAAGTACATTATTAGGAGACATAATAAATCATAATTAGAATTTTAGTCTAATATATTATTAAAGTAGTGCTGCTTAACTGCTCTGCCAAATGCCACTGCTGTTGTCTTAGGTCTTCAATGGGCAGTATCTCAATTTAATAGGCTGCTCATAAACAAGTCAGGAATATAAAATTTATTTTCCTTCTATATTTCTTAGGCAATTTTAAGCTTCCGGTTCTGTGAAGCCAAAGACTTTTTCCAGTTCCAAACAGGCTTCTGAAGCTGATATTGAACAAGATTAATTTTTTTAAGTAATAAATTTGGGGAAAACATACTGTTAAAGAAGATAAAGGAAATCCAAAATTAGCAGGAAGTTTTAGAATTTTTACATGTTTCTATTTTAAGTTTTTGGAAGCTGGGAGTCTAATCATCACGATTTACAGTGGACTATGTTAAAATGCTACAAAACTTCTTATCTTTGTCACCAGATTAGACATCTTTCTGGGAAGAGAGGCTTCCCAGTGACAAATACAAGACCCACAGGGAGGAAGACACTACAATTCACTTAGAGTCCCTTCCCTGATACCAAAAAGCATACAATTTCAGTGAATTCTCTCCCTGCTGCTCAGTCTGTTCTGCGCAAAACTCCATGAAAGCTCTGGGCACCAGGGAAGTGCAAAGCCTGTGTAACTTCCACACAGGGACGGCTGATTGGAGACTGTGCCTGCTCTGAGAGCCTGTCTGGGCCATTTTCTCTCTTCATTTCCCAAAGACAAGAAGGCTGCAGACATGTGGCATTTTCAAAGGAACCCGTATGGCCCCTAGGGTGTTGTTTGTAGTTTTCAGTAAGACGCAGTATCCTAATTCAGTTAAGGCTATTTTGAACACCCTGCCAGCGTGGTTTGTTGTGCAGAGGTTTTTGGCAATAAAAAGTGATGTATACCAAACCAGACATCCATTTTCTCTTGGCTGCTGTTCACAAGCATAATCGTTTATCCAAAATACTTTTTTTCATTTTTTCCCTGAGAATTTTTTTAAGGATTCCTTTCACCATATGTAAAGACAAGAGAAGCAAACGATGCTGACAACTATTGGCCTGCAAAGGTTAATCTCCTTTAAATGAAACGTAAGGCCAGAACTTTCTTGTTAACTATAAAATATTGTTCCTATAGGTTTGCCTATTTTCAGTCTTAAATATCAGGTTTAGACTTAATGGCTTGAGTATGCATATGCTGAAAACACTTATTCTAAAGAAATGTTACACATCTTGTTACACTGCACACACGGCCCTATTGTTATACACCCCATTTATTTAGAGCTGCTAAATGTTTCCGGCAAACTCCTATGAAAGGTTTTGTACTGCAAGGTCCAAACAGATTTTTTGCACATTTCTTAGGATTATGTCCTATGGCTTTTGTTTGATGCTTTTACTAAGTTCTTGCTCCTAAATAATCCAATCCCCCATGTTGGGATTCCTTTGCTTATTTAATTATACATAAAGTTTTGAGGGATTTTAGATTTTTATAGGGAGATCACTACATACCATGCATTTACTTTCTTCTTTTAAGATACTGAATGTCTTGAGGATAAGTTGTGAACATACTACAAATCAAAACAATAGCAATGATGTGTAAAATAAAAGGAAGTCAGGCTGTATGAAATAGAGAAACTGATGTTATAGCAGCTAGGCAGCGGATATGCATGCACTTTAAATCTAGGGAGACAACCAAAATGCAATCCAAAAGAGTGTATTTCCATTCTAAATTGCTTATGCTTATATTTATAAACATTCCCACACAGTGTGCACTACCATACTGCAAATTCTTTCACTGTTTCTAGTTACTCTTTACTCACTCTTTTTAATACAGAAAATTTCTCATAACTGCAAGAAGGAATTTACCTAGTTAACCTCCTTAAGAATGCAGGGTTGTATGAGCTCGGAAGTAGAAGTCCCTTTTGCTTGTTAGCTGAGAACTTTCAGTAAAGAATCACACACACAATCCAAAGAAGTACCCCAATAATGGCATTATTCCAGGGCCAGAAGTGAGCAGAGCCTTAAAGGAGTTCCGTGCAGTGCCTAGGAGTCTGGGAGCTGATTTCAGGACTTCCCAGGGTTATGAGCTTACAAGCACCTTTTGTATAGAAGCCTATGAAACCTTACCAGGATGCAAAATAATGAAATAACCAAAAGGCATCAAATGCCAGAAAGTATTCAGCATCTCAAAGGTGCAGGTCTTACACTTCATCTGCACATATTCCCTTTCAATAGTTTGCATTTTATCCTGTTCTGGTAATTATGTTTCATTATGAATCATCCACCTTTGATTGATAGGTAGAGCTGACACTGTTAATTAGGATTTTGTCCCTGCTTCCTTTAAACCCAATGACAAAACTCCTATTGACTTCACATAGCACAGGATAAAGCTTTAAAGAACAAGCTTTTATTGTACTCATATCAAATAAATTGCTAATACCTAGACACTGTTGAAAGATGATGAGTGCTTGTGGGGAGATGGCTGGAGTCAAAGATACCTTGCATTTTGCTACACAGACTTCAATTTCAAACTTTTTTCACACTGTATATGGGAAAGATACTGTGGTGTTTGACCCTGGCTGAACATCAGGTACCCAGCAAAGCTGCTCTACCACTCCCCTCCTCAACTGGACAGGGGAAAGGAAATATAATGAACGGCTCATGAGTTGTGATAAGGAGGGGAAGGGATCACTCACCAATTACCAACACGGGCAAAACAGGCAAAATGGGGAAAATGAATTTAATTTATTACCAATCAAATCAGAATAGGTTAATGAGAAATAAAACCAAATCTTAAAACCACCTTCTCCCCGCCTTCCTTCTTCCCAGTCTCAAGTTCACCTCTGATTTTCTCTACCTCCTCCCCTGCAGCAGCACAGCGAGACAGGGAATGGGGGTTGTGGTCAGTTCATCACACATCTCTCGTTCCTTCTAAGAGGGAGAACTTCTCACACACTTCCCCTGCTCCATTGTGGGGTCCCTCCAATGGGAGACAGTCCTCCATGAACTCCTGCAGTGTTAGTCCTTCCCACAGGCTGCAGTTCTTCATGTACTGCTCCAGTGTGGGTCCCTTCCATTGGGGTGCAGCCCTTCAGAAGCAGGCTGCTCCAGCATGGGTCCTCCACGGCGTCACAAGTCCTGCAGCAAACCTGATCCACGTGGGCTCCTCTCTCCATGGGGCTACAGGTCCTGCCAGGAGCCTGCTCCAGTGCAGGTTTCCTA
>JANHGB010052516.1:0-22982 GCA_026283785.1 Coracopsis vasa | reverse complement strand
TAACTTGATTTTTCAAGAAGTTAATTCATATGCTGACACACTGTGGATGGTAATAAAACTCAATAGCCAGCAATACGTAAACTCAAGGTAATGGCTGTGATGGCACATGGTCTTATTTGGTAGGATATGGGCTTGAAGACATAAAATGAAGTCACTACTTTTTTTACCTTTTCTAAGTAATGGAGGACTGACTATCCCCACCTGTGTTTTGATCAAAATGAACCTGAGATGAGGAAGAAACTAAAGGAAGGAACAACCAAGGAAGCAAAAGAGATCATCATGGAAGAAAGGAGTGGGTCATATAGGAGGTGTTCAGGCAACAGAATAACAGACAAGAAGCTCCAGCCTCATGGACAAGTAGAGGGAAGACGACAAACAAATGCAGACATTCCAAGCAAATGCAGATATTCAAGTAAGATGCCACTAGTGGCAAAACTCCCAAGGCAGAAAAGGCAGACTATTCAGCATCCAAATAAGCAATGGAAATGAGTTCTGCTATATTCATTCTGGTATAAATTAAAAACTCCCATGCTGAAGAGGCTAGCATCCTGCTTTCACATGAAGTCCATTTAGGCACATTCACATAACTTTTTGCCACTCTTTTTGATCCTAAAGGAAGACAACTGGTGTGCAAATGCCAACAGAAACCTTGGAAAAGGCAAAAGCATCCCATTTGCCCACCCCTCTCAACTTGCCTACGGTTCTGCCCAGCTACAGCCATCCTGAGCCAGGCTACCTTAATGAACCCACACACCCACAACAAAACCACTGCTACAGACCTGCACACTTCATCCTCATTCATCCTTGTACATCTGCCAGCCTCACATCAGACTGCTCCTGTACACTGGCACCACATCACCTGTTCACTGCTCTCACAAACACAGAATGCCACCTAAAGTCCTTAGCCTCGCAAGTCCCACCATATTCAGGATCTGCAGGACACACGCTAGCTCCTACACACCTGGAATAAGCCTGAATTATGGAGGCAATCCAGGAGCCTGCTGTGAGCTCCACAGATTTCTATGATCTCTGCAAAAGAACCCCCACCTGATGTCTTCAAAAAGGTGTCACAGGAGGTGGCAGAATATTCAAGAATGGCAGAATCTTCAAGAGAGAAAGCACTTAGGATACTATCAGCATCCAAACATCTGCATTCCTTGGGGCTCCTTAATAGTCTTATTTTTGTTAAATGTGTATCAATACAAGAAATCCAGATGTTATAAATGGTGACTGCTCTCAATCACTAGAGTCATTTAAAGAACATCATTTCCAATGGCAGCAAAACAGGGTTAGCATTTCCCCTTAAATGGAGATGGAAGACCTGATTCTTAAACAAAAGCTGGAAAATTTTTAAAGACCTTAAGGATTGCTTTAATTAAGCATGGCACCCTGAAATTCTCTCGTGGGTGAGTTCCCATACTGTTACAGATCTGCAGAGCTAATCTCTCCAAGCCCCTGAAAGTCACCTGTTAAGTAGCCAGAGGATACATAAGAGCCAAGACTGAAGACAAGACCGAGAGGCAGTACCACAAGGCTTCATCAGGCTTTCATCAGAATTGTTTCTCAAAACACAAGTTTGATTACAGAACAAAGTGTCCTACAAGCCCATTTGGGTCAGATCCAGTGCAGATTCTGCACCATGATCAGACTGAAAAGCACGCTATTCACCATTCATGGAGAATCAAAGCAAAAATCACAGCACACATCCCCCCAGACACAAGCCTATATTATCAATGAATCCGTGCATATTCTGGGGGCTTTACAGACCCCAGTGCTCCCCTGGCAAGGCAGTTAGCAGCGCCCCAGGAGCACACTGCAGGAGCCGATCCAGCCCAGCACAGAGCCTCCAGTTTCCACTCATCCCTCTATTCAGAGCCAGCCAGCTCACTAACTTTCCCGACTCACCACCCCATGGACCAGAAACTCAAAAAGTTTGCTTTTCGTAGCTTTGCGAGCCCCTCCTGTAACTTCGTCTGTAGCCATCAGGGTCTGCTCAGCCTCTCTCACTCTCTCTCTTCCTCTTTCTTTCCCTTTTCTGCCTTTTTCTCCAACTCTCCCCTCTGAGTCCTGCTGGGCTCTCACACTTCTAATAGCACGGAGTGGGGAGGGGGCCCCTTCAGGGCCTTCCTGACGGCCCACTCGAGCTAAGCCTCAGCTGCTGCATTCCTCCACTGATAAGCCAGAAATAGTTTGTGCTGCCGGGTTCTGTGTGTTTACTCTGCAGGGACAGAAAATCCAGCTTTTTAAACCTCTCTATCCAAACAGCAGAGATAAGCAGGAGGCAAACTGAAAACATGCCTCAGCTTTTCCGTAGCAGTGCTGCAGCCTCTCCTCCTCTGCACCAGAGGATGGTAAATTCTGGGGCAAGGGGGAGGGGGCAACTTCAGCAATGACATAGAACTCAGTACCTCACAGGGAGTGTTTTCCCACTAGAAAATGCAAGCAGGCGAGCAATGAGAAACAATGGTTTTCCCTTGCTCCCACTGCTCCTCCTGCACTGCATTTCCAGGCCTTTTCCCAAGAGACCTGGCAGGCAGCACATAGAAACATTCACTGGCAGCATTTCCAGCATGTGAGGCTGAGAACTAACCCCTTTGGACAAGAGAGAGAAACAGCAGGAGGCTGAAAGCTGGGAACAGGGACATACAGTGTGTGAGAGCCAGGGGAAAGAAAGAGTGTGAAAGCAGCAGGAGGAAGGGGGCGGGGGGCAGCATGGCGACCACAGCGCCTGACTTGCTTCCATGCTCCCAGCCATCCACAGCCTCTCCCAGGGGTGACCGGGCTCAGGGTGCAATGCGAGGGTTCCATTAGAGACCCCAGGTGACTGACAGGGGCAGAGGAATGATTAACACTGCAGCTGCTGTGAGGCATCACAGCTTGCTGCTTATCACACAAAGCCTTGCACAACAACGCATGTGTTGTCCCAGGATGCTGCTGGAAATGGGGAGCCCACCTGCCATCCCGGGAAAGGGGACAGAACGCAGCAGACCATTCCCTCTGCACTCGCCTGCTGCTACTGCGACCCTGGAAGGACATGGGCCAGTGCAGCTGCCGGGTGCTGGCAGCACGGCAGCCATTCTGCAAGCAGCAGTACTAGCTCCTCCATCATGGCAGAGCAGGCAACGGTGGCCTGGGGTACTGAACTGCTTCCCGACAGCTCCTTGTGGGTCTGCGGCATGCAAGGGGCTGATGTTTCTCTGTCTGCCTAACACAGCATTAGCTGAGATGTTGCCAGGTTACGAGAGGGGTTTATTCTATTCCTCTGCTTGAAATTCTTGTCTAGGGGCTGTGAATTTTCTGGCAAGGCTGCCAACAGAAGAGAATCAGATCTGAAACAAGTAAATTTCTGCCCTCAACCAGTAATAAAAACAAGCACAGAACAGGTATTGCCTCAGCCATGAGGCAGTGAAGAGCAAGCCATGGAGATCATATAGCCATTTGCACACGAAGGGTGAAGGAAACAACCTCCACTGAGTTTTAGGGTGACCCCAATTCAAATGCTACAGTGTGGCAACAGCCATACGAATCAGAGGTTTTGGAAGGGGGAAACATTCTTACTAGTTCCCGTTCTCCCCCTCAGCCCTTCAGAAGGCATGTGCCAAGCAAAGTGGTGTGGCCTTACTCAGTGCCTAAACTACTCCTGAGGTTCTAGCTGACTGGAACTAAACATACATGTAATCTGGAACTAAACTGCTACACATCTCGTGGACTTGGTAGTATTAACAGTTAATCTTAAAAACGATTCTATCTGTCAGGATGCCTGACAAGGTGGCAGTGGGCCGGTATCTGCAATATTTTATAGATCTCAGAAGCACTCAGAAACGTTGGCTCCCATCTTGTAAACCCTTTCTCCTACTCCCAGCGAGACGACGTGCCTTTCCTTTAGCGACCGCAGACTGCTGCCTCCTGCACTTGCCGGAGAAGCTCCAGCTCTCCCTGCATTGGAGCAGCTGACACCGGCCCATGCAGGTGTTGCTATTCCCGTTCCTTAAGGGCAGCCACCCGCAGTGCATTTAACGGCACAAACGCGGAACTGGCGGAACGGCAACAGTTTTGGGTCCATTTCTGGATTTTATTGTTCACCAAAGCTGCTCATTTTGGCTCAGCCACGCTTTTTTCTGCCCCCAAGTGCAGTCTTGAACCTGAAGCACCTGCAGCGTTTAGGAGAGTGCTAGAAGCAGCAAGAAAATGCAGCCTGTGCCCTGAAAGCAACAGAAAACTGGATCAGACTGTTCCTAAAAGGCTGACCAAAACATCCCAATGAGGCATGAAGGCACTAATGAGTCACACCCCAGGATGGGCTAAATAGTGATAGAAAAAAGCTTCTTGTGTCAGTTCCCTGCTGGGGCCAGAAAGTTGGTTCTTCTTCACTACCGACTGGTTTCTTTTCACTCTTCAGTGAGGTATTGGCTGCAATTTCTGATTAAATAATTCCTTTGGGGAATTATTCCTCTTGGGAAAGAATTATGAAAAGAAAAATATTCCCCCCTTTCCTTTCCCATCAAACCAATGAGAACAGCATTCAGAAAATTCTGATATCATGAGACAGCCTTTGCTTCCGGTTTTGTTTGGCGGATTCTCCCAAAAACGGACTGAGCAGCACCCTTGAGTCTTTTTCTTCCATTCCTATTGCACATTAGCAAAAGAAGGAATTGTTTTACTATGGAAAACAGCTTACATTTCACAGGTGACCTTTTGTCTTTGGCAAAAAGGATTTTGCCACATCTTTTTGAGGAGGCAGCCTTGCATTATTTATGATAAGCAATTTAGCAGGACAACTCTAGCTTAAATCAAAACCTAGCAAAGATGTCCAGCTCCTGTGACCTGAATTCAGTGCTGTCATAGATGGATATGCCTTAGCCAAGTCGAAGGATTGGGATTTTGGAGCAAAATGTGTAAAAAGATGAGGTCAGGACAGAGTTCTGGCATCCACAGTCGTGGTCATCTACATTTCAGGAAGTGCTGGGAAGAAGTTGTTTATTCCTAATGCTATTGTGACTGTGTTTGTGGTGCTGTACGTATGTCAGGGGCAGAGTTAAAGCTGTATAGGTGAGGACTTTTGGTAAACAGCCTTTAGGAAAACCATACAACAGGAAACATAACCCTGCTGAAATTAAGGTAAGGATTATCTGTGACTTTTGTTAATGTGCTCAACAATGAGTTCACTGAGTGTACCTGCAAGATAAATTAGATGTCTTCCTCCATCATCCAGTATTATGGGAAGCTGTTTTGCTGATACTATGCAGAGGATGGAAACTTGGCTAACTTTGAGACCAAGAGCCCAGACTAAAGAGTCCGATGAGCGATCCTGCAACTGGCATATTTTCGTATGGTATTAGGGAAGATGAATGATGGCTGTGTTTGGGCAGACTGTTTCCATAATGTAAGAGAGAGAAAATCAGCTCATTGTTGATCCAGATTTTGTCACAAGTAATTTGAAAGTTCCCTGTGGGTTCAGCTGAAAGGCATTTGGAGTCAAGGAGAAAATGCACGTTGATGTACATTGGATTTTGGTGAGCATCTGCTTCAGAAAGGAGTGCTTTATGATCATGCTGGCCTCATAGGGCTCACCTAATAAAACAGTCCACAATTAATTTGCAAGTTTGAGGCGAGTTCAATCAAATGAGCTCTTCTCTAGCTCATTTTTAAAAACCCCCAAATTACAATATAATTACACACACAGCAACAGTTCAATCCCAGAGACTCCTTGAATGCCATTTGGAGACGTATCGTTTCCAAATGCTGCCAATGTTAGCTAAAACTTCAGAAGCCTGAGCCAAACTGAGACACACAATTTTTCCTTCCTTCCTCCTTCTATTTTTCACTCTTTTCCTCCACACTGCAACTAAAAATAATGTGCCCTGCTTGCCTCATTTGCTAACTAAACCATGTATACCTGCTTGTTAAAGCTGTAATTTTAGCTTCACTCTGATTGATAGCTCCAGTAGGAAAGGTTTGGGTTTTTGTCTTGTACAGACACATTCAAATTGCTTGGCAGAGCTGTTAGATGCGTTGTCTTTGTAGTTATTGTGCAGGCTGGAGCTTCCCCAGTGACTGGAAAAAGTTTAAATGAATTTAATGAATTTGGGGTTCTTTCTCTTTTTTCCCCCCTGTTTTTTAGCTAGTGCTTTAACAAAGCACTGGATGTTTTGGAATGGTGAATGCATACCTTCTGAGTGAAGTGCAGCCAGAGCTACAGCTGCAGCTCTCTTCCTATACGTGTTGCTCAATAGGCTTGTGGGAACTGATGGAGCAGACTGCTGGGAATGCCAGGCAGGACGGCTCCGCTGTTGTTACTGGCTTGAGCCCAGTTTAATACCTCGTGTGTAGTTGGATGTAGGAGAGACATTGAAGAGGTGTTACTAGAAAAATGCTGCTTTAAAATGGGACCCCTAAAAAAGCACAATTATGTTAATGTTTGTTCTAATTGTACACTCTGGTGTATCTCATGTACCTGAGGAAGCAGTGAGGTTTTATTGTTGATGGCTTTATGCCTACTTGCAACCAATGAGTCAAGTGCTTTGCCTGTCTGCTAGTCAATAAAGGGTCTGAATGCATTGCCAACCATATGCACTGTCTGCCATGGGCTAACGTACCAGGCATGGAAAACACTTGTGTGACTTCTAATGAAGTACTAATAGTGCCGTGACTGATGGTATTTCTTCTTTGGTGGAAGTGGCAGGGACTGGCTTTTTTGAGCAGCGTTGCCCTGAGTTGAATTCAGCCTGGATAGGTGTGGGGGACTGTTAGGATATAAAGTATTCCTTTGTAAGAAGACTAGAAAAAAGTGGAGAAAGGGAGAGAAAAGACAAAACCCAAGTGGTCTAGACTGAGTCTGAGGACAGTGTTCACTTACTGGTGCTGCTGAATAGCTAATGCAGAGCAGCTCTGGCAGGACAAGAATGTCCCTACTGGGTCAGGCTAATGCCTTATAGGTGACTGTGGCTGGTAGTGAAGGCTTAGAAAGGTGCACCGATGTATATCCTTTCAGCAATCAGAGGCTTTAACCTCAGCATCTGGACCATCACGGTCCAGCAAACAATAGATTTACTGTCTATCAATGTATTTCATCTCTGGAACTCAGGGTAAAACTCTTGCCACCACAACCTTTTGTGGCAATGAGCACTAGGACTAATCCCATTCCCTTAGATACAGGAATGAGTTCCATATTTTAATAGCTGATTGTATGAAAAATGTTCTTTGGCTTTTCTCAAGGCTTGTGGTCAGAAAGTGTTACCAGACACTGTGTTTGCTTTAATAGGAGGATTTATTCTTTCAAATCAGCTTCTTCATTGGAGGCAGACTTCCACTCGGCTCTGCTGATAAGAAATCTCAGTCCACTTGAGATAAAATTAGCTGTGAGATTATAACCTCTTGTTAGAAACGTGGGTAGTAATATCCTCAGATGTTAAAAGCAGATTCGGAAGAGAACATCTGCCCAAGCTTCGTACTGTGAAAACCAGCTTTTAGAATGAAAGAACCTTTGAACCAGAGGGAGCATCTCTGTGTTAGAAACACTGATTTATTAGATCCTTTTCTCAGATTTAGCTGGGGTTTGTCCTTTTTCAACATGCTTCTTTTTCCTTTGAGCACACTTTGTTCCTCTCTGGGTACACAGCTGATGTCTCCTTGTCTTCAAATGCAAGAGTCATGCAAGTAAACAAAACTGTGGCAATTAGTGGGTGAAATCACAAGTCAGTTCATTTCCCTGCACCCATTTCTTTGTAATCAGAAGATACAGTCACTCCAGAAAATGCAGAGGAGGCTCTGCTATCCGTGGCATGCCGTGCCTGCAGTTAGCGCACATTTTAAATCACAGTTCTACAGCTTATTTATACAGCTAAATGTCAGATGTTTAAAAATAATGAGTTTATTCAGAAAGAAAAATTCCCCCCCAAGTGATTAATTAATGGAAGGAGACTCATTCCCAGTGTAACAGCCAGCTAGAATTATTCCAGGCCTTCTCTTGAAGTCAATTACCTGTTGGAAAATCTGTTCACTCCACCAAGTTGGTCCAAGTTCAACAGTGAGAAATAATGAAGCAATGATATATAGCAAGAAACAGTAAATTTGTCATAATTGCTTGTGTATCTCATTGTATCATGTCAATCCCATTCTAAAACAACAAACTAGCTTTGGAGATTAAAGTTAAAAAAGTAGGGTTTAGGAAAGAAGTGGCTTTTTTGCAGTGAAACAGTTTGCTTTTTGCTTACGTGTAGAAGCCTTCCTGAAAACGCAAGCAACAGTGGCATTCTTAACCATGTGTAGGACACTTGGTATCATACTTTTTAACTCCTCAGTGTCTTACCTCAGACTGAATTTAAGGTGAAAGAAGATGGCTGTGCCATAGAGCACTATCACAGTATTGCAACTGCTGCTCTTCAGAATCCTCATAGAGGCTTGTGGCCTCTGTGAAGCACAGGCAGTCACACACAGATGTACTGGTCTCCAAGAAAGCTTCCTTCATTCTTTTGCCTGGTCTTTCAGCTAATAAATACATTTGTCTGGACCCTAAATGAGCAGGATCGGATGAACTATAACCACAGTGAACTGCTTTGCTGGACTGTGACTGCAGCTCAATAGCCCTTCCAATTTAGTTTTGCTCTTTGCTCCCAACTTCTAGAGTTTCATAATGGAATTCTAAAAACACATTTCACAGTGAAACTTGGCAAAGTGACAGCCAAGAAATCGTTTTCCTTGGTAATTTTAAATGCATCAATACAGTCACTGTTAAGATATTCTAAGAAACGGAGGACGGGGGAATAACAGGATTGGAAAAGCCTGACGTCTCATGTTGGTGCTAATGGGGAGATGTCATTTGTCTTTTGTTCCTAAAAAGATCTGAGATCCAATAATATCAAAATATTAATGGCATGCTACATAAGCATCAAATGAATGCATTGACTAGGGCTGAGACTGCTCTTTTCCAGTGGATTCCTAACGGGACTTGTCTAGTAAAAAGTAAAAGTCTAATAGCAAGGATTTAAGCAGTTCACAAACCAGAAGGGCTCTGGTGGGGTTGCTCTTGTCTTGTACAGCTTCCTAATTACAAACTTACCCAAGGAACTGTTCTGATTTTCAGGGTAGGTACTGTAAGACTTGTAGAAAATGTGATGAAAGGGGGTTTGGGGCATTTTGGGCTGATTGGTTTGGTTTGGTCTTTGGTTTTGTTTTGGTTGGTTGGTTGGGTTGACTTGGTTTGTTTTGGTGTTTTGAATAGGTACTGGATTTGTGACACAAGGTAGCAACAGCTCAGCCAGGAAATACAGAGCTGCGCTTGACTGCGCGTTATCAGCCCATTGTCATGGTTTGTCTTTCTACTTAAAAAGTCAAATCCACACCAGACACACAGTAACTCACAATTGCCTGGGAGGCCTTTCTTTAGCTTGTACCATGAGATGATTGGGAAGTCATGAAAGCCGGGGGCAGGAGCAAATGTACCCACTATGTTTTCTAGCTTGCCTTTGGAGGATAGAGGTCCTGTAGTTATCTAACGTCAAGTAAAGATCTCTCTAATTGACTGCGTGTGTCTGGCCAGGGAAAATGAGGTGAAAAGATGCCAGAAAAGAGGTAGTAGCTGGAAAGCAGCTATTGGTTTGGAAGAGCATCAAGTGAGAGTAAGTGGGGCCTGCTCTGGTGGTGGGACAATGCAGGGAAGAGATGGATGATGAGGAAGGTTCATGTATATTTAATATCTTCAGAGGACCAAAATCCTTGCTTCTGCTAGGGGATGTACAGAATAATTTCCTTCTATTCTGCAGAGCTGCTGTTACTTCACGCTTTTCCTAACATCAGAATCCGGCCCTGAGTGGTAAAGAAATGTGTTTTGAGATGGTTTTAACTTGTGGAAAAAAACAGCAAACAATAATTAGTGCCATTTTTGGTTTTCTGGATGTGCCTGTAAGATTGGAAGTACCCTCCTGATTCACACTGTGGTGATGTACAGCAGCGTTTGTATTCTGAGGAGGTGGAGGTGAAACAATCACATATTCAAAGGAAAACATATTTAATGAATCCACATACATTTATTTGCCACCAATAGAGATCCTTAGTAACAAAAACTGCATGTTCTCTGCAGTGAGCATCGAGTGAGACAGTGCCATGCGGATCTGTGATTTATGGTGCTCCATTTTATTGCCTTCTAGGTTTGTACCTGCTGAGAAAGGAAAGACCCAGGCGATGGCAAAGACCTCTTTGTGCTTCATCTGTCCAACTTCTTGGTATTGTTTGAATGAAGACTTCTCAGGCAGCTGTCATTTGTTTTGCACCCATGTAATTCTTAAAATACACAAGAATATTCAATAAAGACCAGCAGTGAAACAAAC
The DNA here is from genome assembly GCA_026283785.1 of Coracopsis vasa. Classification (NCBI taxonomy): domain Eukaryota; kingdom Metazoa; phylum Chordata; class Aves; order Psittaciformes; family Psittacidae; genus Coracopsis; species Coracopsis vasa. The sequence continues at coordinate 12,657 of JANHGB010052516.1, read as the reverse complement.
AAACAGAAAAGACTGCAGAACAGGCTTGAAAATGCAACTTATTATTTTTAACTGCTTTTCCAAAAGGCCTGAGCTTTTAATAACAGTCTGCTCTTGTAAAGCATCTCTCAGATGCGGACTTCAAAATGTGGTAGACAAATTGTCTCAACATGTCTGTGGGCTAGGTAAGTACTATTAATCCCTTTTTACAGAGGGATAAAACTGAACATCAGAGAGCCGAGAACACTGTTTTCCAGCTTTGGTGTTACAAAAAGGACTGTCAGAGCTGTGAGAGTATTGTGTTAAATTCCACCCCCTAAGTCCAATTTAGCCTTTTGCCTTTCCAGCAGATGGTTTGTTATAACTGCATCTTTTCTGGTCACAGGTTATAAAATGGGCAAAGGCAGGGGTGGATGTGAGAAATGGACAGTCGGTCATTCCCAAGACATGCAATGTGTATCTGAAGTTAATTGTAAGCTTGTTAAGTTAAGCATTTCATAAGTATGTCAGGATGAATGTAAGCTTTCCTATAATTCCTTAGCCTGAAACTGTTTAACCTACTACCATGTTGCTTCTCTAAGTTCACAGAGTGTGGGCAATCCCCCCAAGAACATACAGCCCTGTTAATGTTACTGAGGTTTTTTATATATCACAGGCATGCTAGGTGTGGATTATTGGGTGCATGTAGTCAGCAACCTTACTTCATCCAGTTTCTCCAACAGACACTTAGAAAATGCAAGGAACTAATAAGAAAGTTAAGTTCATGATGAAGAGAAACCTAAAAAGACAGTAGTCTATGAAGGATTGAAGCCTAAAAACAGTTCTTAGTACTTAGAATGAATGTTCTTCCTGCTGGAAGGGGATATATATTGAAGTGGATTTGCTTAGGGTTGGAGATATACCTTCATTAACATTAGATCCTCTTTTGCTCAAAAAAGGCAAAAACAGTTGTTCTGGACATCTTAGGCTTCAGTGAGGATGCATGAAATCGGATTTGCCTTGGAGTGCGGTATCTGTTGTGGCAGTGAGGGCTACCTAGGGTTCCAAATTGCTGTGTGTGTAACTCCAGCCAGACTGCATGGCCTCTCCTTCTCTTCTATCGCAAAGGTACGTTTTGCTGTTGGGTGCTCTGTTAATGAGAGCCTGTGGGAAATACCCCTGGCCTTTGCAATAAGAGCATTGTATCCAGTGGTGGTGATGAAGCTCATCTGAGCAAGAGGGAGAGCCATGGAAAATGTCCCTGCAGGACCTCAGCTCTTCCTTATATGTGAGGGTTTGCCTTTACCTTACCTGTGCTAACACACACCTCACCACACAGTGAGGTTATTCATACACACGCAGCCTGTACAGGGATAAGGTGCTTACCATGCTCTGGGATGCTAGTGAATACTTGGCATGGTTTAGGTAAGCTCTAAGGGTGTAGGCAGAGTGAGTTAAAATGAATAAATAACATGTCATTTAAAGCATAGAGTAAGCTGCATGCCAAGGAAAGGGGCTGGAAAACACTTCTTGTTTCAGCAGCATGTGAGACCCAGTCACAGGACTGGCAAAAAAGGGAAAAATCACAGCTTCTTTGCACCGAGCTTGAGCTCCTAAGTTTAAAGCTTTTAAAGAAGCCAAGTAGTGCAGGTGACAGCAGTGCAGTTTTCTGAAGGAATCTGGTTTTGGAAATGGGCCTGTTGAGAATATTTGAGGATCCCATTAGTCATCGTTTTGGTGTACTTTTGGACACCAACAGTTTCCCACTCCTCCCCAATCTTCGGGAAGGTTGCGTAGCCCACAGGAGCTGCATGCAAAGGAGAATGCAGAGCTGACTTACAGGATAGCTCATGCTAGGGTAATATCCTTCCTCTGGCTGATACGGTGGGTGGTGGGACCCTCTAATCTTGGCCCACGAGGACATGTGAGCTTTAGCATGCTCCAAAAGAAAGGAAAACAGCAGGATGAAAACTTCCATTAAAAACTTAAGCATTCTTAAAGATATAGAAGGTGGAAAAAATACTGCCTGGTACAGGGCTATATCATAGAATCATAGAATAGTTAGGGTTGGAAAGGACTTTAAGATCATTCAGTTCCAACCCCCTGCCATGGGCAGCAACAGCACCCACTAAACCATGTCACCCAAGGCACATCCAATCTGGCCTTGAACACTAAGGCCTTGAACACTAGATGAAGGTGAAGAAAAGAGCTGTCCTGTGTATTTTGTATATCCAAGATTTTTAAGGTAAATGTATAAAATAAACTGAAAAAAAGAATGAAATCCACAGAGTTGCCAACAGAAAGAAACTCAAGATATTTGTTCATGGGGTTTTTGGGCTGGTCTCCCCACTTTCACACCAATACCACAGCCTATTGCAGCTGTGGGAAAGAAAGACTTGAAGAGGATAGGAATGTCTTCAAGCAACTTCAACAATTATGCTTCAATGAGGGGCATAATGAAGGAAAGAGAGAAGATCCCTTTCCCTTCCCCATCTGTTTTTCTTATTCACCATTTAACGTATGCAAAGGAAAAGCTGGCAACAGTCACTCTTTGGAGTCAGGTTTTACTTTGATGACAGTAGACATTAGTCCTTGTGAAAAATTGGCTATATTAATACTTATTGTCTTTCTCCACACTTCACTCTTCCTCTCAATAGAAGAGCGAAGCCTGGGCAACAGGACATGGTATTTGTGGGTGCTTGTTCCCCATTACTGGATGCCTAAAAAAGAAACTCAACATGTTGCTAGTTAGCAGAAGGAATTTCCTTGTCTTCAGGGGTCATCAAAGAAACTCTTAAGGAGACAAAGAAAGAGTAAGTTGATTTCTGAGCATGTAAGCTCTTTTCATGACTGGTTTAGGTTTCTGTAACACTTTTAGGAGCTATGTAGCTCTTTCCAAAGTGTGCTAATGCAAAGCACCAGAAGTATGGAGGTGAGCCATTAGCTCATTAATACTGCCAGGAGAAAAGCAAAGAATGAGCAGACTCTGTGATGGGCAGCCACAGCCAAACCAAAAGCCGCCTCTGTGGAATTAGATGTGTTGCAAACACCGAGAGCCTGTGATAATATGACCTTTAAAAACCTTATGTTTCATTAATGGAAAAATGAACTAAAGAAGCTGCTGCTGAAGCTTCCAAGAAGCTGGACTGCTCACTTATACATTAACAAGTCACAGGCTTTGCCAGCTGAGCCGGGAGGCAGAGCTGACAGGGGCTCCCAATCTTCCTTTCTATATAAACCTGCACAAAAGCTGGTAGCTGTGGGGCATGCCAGCTGTAGGACATGGTGAATAGATCCTTCTGGTGCTTGTCAAAGTTGTTTCTTACAGTACTACATTGCCTTTGGTGTGAGCACCGACTGTCAGCAGTGGATCCAGTCGCAGCACTCGTATTTGTCATCACAGGGTGCAGGAATGGGTGGAAAAAACCAGCCAGGGAAACAGAGCTTGTAGGTGGGAAATGGGCAGCAGGATGGAGAGCAGGCCACCAGCCTGTGCTGCCGGAGGGGTATCTTAAGCAGGCATGGCCAAAGCTTGTGGGCAAGGGAAAAGGGACAAGGTGCAGGGAATGGGTTTTGGGGAAGGGGGAAACGTGGCAATAGGCAATATTGAGTGTGTGCCTCCTCCATGCCTGCCTTTGTGTTTTCCAGACAGAAGCAGGGACCAGGAACGCAGCGGCTGCAATGCCGAGCCGTGGTAAATGCCAGCTTTGTTAGCGTGCGTGGCAACTTCCCAGAAGCTCTGCGAATTCCTGTGCTTGGAGAGCCTTGCGCTGGGAAGGAAAAATGAGCTGTGAAGTAATAATGATAATAACAGGGTTCGATGGGGCAGATGTAATCCACATTTCTTCAGCTGATCCTGGCTTGACAAAATTGCTGTCACGGGGTTCTCTTCTGAAGCTCATTTCAACACGAGCTATGGTGTGGCTGAGGCTGATCTAGAGCTGAAATATGGCATCTTTCTCTTCAAAGTTGTATTTACAAAGTGCTGAATGAGGCAAATACCTCTAAACAATTCTCCATGAGAATTAGGAGTTTGGGGAGAGGTTTCCCACTCATTTATGGCACCTTTGGGTACATTTTTGCTCTTCTGGCTTACTGTCAAGAAACCCCCGTAGTGCTGAGCTCCATGCAAATATGTATTTGTGGCAAGCCCATAGGAGCCAGGGAATAGCAAATATTGACTCTCTTGTGTCAACAGAAAAGCAAGTGCAAAACTGGCTGCGGGCAGATCAGATTTCAGTTCTCAAAGTAAATATTTGGTGTATTCTTTCGGCTTTCAGCTCAAGTGGATGTGTTGATGCTGAGAGGCTGAAATCCCTCCTGCTGCAGCTTGCCTCAGTGTATGACACTGTTGACGTGTCAAACTCTGCGATGCTCAGGGTACAGACAGGCACGGCCCAGATTTCTTCTTCTTTGGACCCACAATGCCATCTCTCAAAGCATCTCATGCAATTTCTTTGGGGCACATTCCTGTACCCCTTGGATACTCTGGAAAACACCGTGCAGGGCTTGGGGAATTCTGAAGGTGATCTAGAGCGTGCAGATTGACTACACTTCACTACATCCTTTGGACAAGCAATGTCTGCATGCTGTGATGAAATCCCTGTTATTTTAGTAAGACTGAGGTAAAATAGAAGCAGAATTACTTATTTACAGTAGGGAAAACTGTCACAGATATTCATGTGAGACTTATATGGGAAAAAGCCATACACATGTTTGGACCTTTGAGAGTTCATCATCTCGATGTGCTGCCTGGCTGGTGCTCTCCTGTCTCACCCCTCACCAGGGGCTTTGCCTGCCTACCCCAGCTGTGACCACAGGTCTCCAGCAATTTCCTCTGGCATTATCTGTCACTGCAAGAAGCAATCCTACTCCTACACATAGAGTCCTACCCTGCCACCTCCATGTGGTGGCTTTGGATGTGCTGTTGGGGTTGTGCAGTGATGGGGGTCAGATCACCCGTCCATGCTGAGGCTTACCTTTGCTTTTTGTTGTTGTCAGGTTATCTTTCACTGGATCGCTTCTTTCACCCTGTGGGCAGTGAGGCTGCGGGAATGCTTGGGGCAACGCTAGCAAAAGGTAGGTAAGAGGCAGGAATGAGAGGTGACTGCTGGGCTGGGGCAGGGACCACTTGCGCATCCTGGCTTAAAGTCTCTCTGAAACTGTGGCCTCACTGTGAGTGTATCTGCCTGAAGCATCTTCTTGTTTAGAGCTAAATATTTGGTGTCCATCCATCAACAGAGATACCTGATACCATTGTCTAAACAAGTTAGATGTGTGTAATCCCTGACTGGCTCTTGGCTGAGAGCAGACATGACAGTGATTAGCTACTTTGGGACAGCTTCTCACCTGGGAAGAGGTGGATATGATATGATTGATGGATATCTCAGGGGTGTAGGAGCCAGCTGCAGGGTTGAGGTTCAAACTAAACGTGGGGCTTGAATTCTCTGCCTAATCCCAGAGACTTTCCTTCTAAATAAATGGGAAGCTCATTGGCAGCTGCCACACGCAAAAGCTTGCACAGAGTTGTACTGCTGTCTACTGAGCAAAGTAAGTACAAACACAAACATCAGAGCCTCGTGAGAGATAAATTGCACTTCACCACATATAATTTAATTGCCAGTCACTAACGAGCACATCTTTAAGTGTTCACTTTGTTTTCCCACTGGACAAAAGCACTGCATTGTGTTTTACTATATAATTATAAAAAGCCAAGGCAGGTTATTTTATTTGATCACCTTTCAAAGGGTAGCTGAAGTCACTTGGGATCCTAAATCCTGCTCTTGGGAAAGTGGTAAATTTGGTTTAGTTTTTGCCATTTAGGTAGTACTCACCAACACTGCAGTCAAGATTTGCCACTGAAGCCTGGGGAACTGTGATGTGGACCACAGATTTCTCCTGTCAAAATACGATGGCTTCAAACCTAAAAGATGAATAAAACCCACATTAAGAATAGTGTGAAGATGATGATTTAATTCCACATAAAGTCATTGACAGCAATAAGGTTTGATCGGAAACAGAGGAGCCCTAATGTTTTGTTCCAAATGTGTTGGATTCACAGAGCCTGGCAGAAAAGAGCTGGGGAGGAGTTTTGCAGGAATCTTAGCTCCCAGGGGACTTGTTCAGGTTCACAGTAAGTTGACAGATGCATATATCTGCTCTGCTTCCTCAAATCAGGCAAGCGGGGCAGCTAGTGGGTGATGGCCGTATATAAGGCAATGCAAGTCGAAGGTCTAAACTAGCGATAACTTCCCAAACAGCAGCATTTATATGCACAGGGAGACAAATACATCTTGATGATATATGTGTTGCTGGGGCTTTGGAAAGTAAATATGAAATGCCCAGAGCACATGAAATGGAAGATGATGTTCCAAGAGGACCAATTTCACTTGAAAATGTATTAGGTGGTAGCCCAAACCCCAAGTCAGTTTGGTGGTGTGAGGATGCTGCAGTATAAAAGAAATACTAGAAAAACAGGGAAGTCACAGGGAATCAAATCAGAGCTCTGATGAAGCCATAACCTGTGTTTCTAGAACAGAGGAAACTGAGGCCTGAAGGTTTGTTGAAAAAACCCTTATTTTCTTCTTTCTTTGCAAAGGTTCTGCTAATGAATGACTCAGCCTTATATAAGAACAGTCTGGATGGGGCATAGCAAAGGTGAGTCACTATAACAAATCTATAGATTTTCCTTGGGACTCTTCCTCGCAAGACCTTTATATTGGGAAAAAAGAAAGGGAAAAGGAAAGTCTTGCATCAAAAGTCATATATCTATAAACATGTGATTTTGCAACCACAATGAAATATCATTTGTCTCCCTTTGCATACACATACAGTTATATATGATATATATATGATATATACAGTTATATATGATCATTATACAGCAAAAGTAAAGTGTAAGACGGTGGTAGGAAAAGACCAGCAATACTATAGACATGAGATGTGTGAAGACTGGACAACTCAACAGTGAGTTTAAGTGAATCAAAGCTTTGGATAAAGACTGATTCTGCAGTCTTACAGTGTGTGATGCATCCAGTGTTCAGACATGTTGGGTGACGCTGCTCCCCAAGCAGGCAGATGTTGGCCAGGTTACCTTTGTACTCTGCTGGAATAACCACCCATGTCTGAAAGCTGGGTGGTAAAACCAGTGCTCCCAACCCAGGTGTATTTTATGGAACTAGGACAGACACTGGATTTAGATTGCTTTTAAAGCTCGTTTATCTATCTGACAGCTTTGGTGGGTGGCAACCCCCTCATTTCTTTGGTCTAATCCTCTCTCAGTTTCCCTTTTCCTTTCAGTTTCCCTTTTCCTTTCAGTTTCCCTTTTCCTTTCAGTTTCCCTTTTCCTTTCAGTTCCTGCTTCTGGGACCTGGAATGTCTCTTTATATTGGAAAATAATCATAAAATGGCTTGGGCCACGGCTGAGCCATTCTCTAAAGCTTGTTGGTAAAGCAAAAACATCCAATCACTCCTACCTCCCAAAAAAGGAAGGTACCTTTAGGTCTGCTCTGACTGTCCAGCTAACACAAATCTGTTGTCCTTGAATAGGCTGATTCCCATTTAGTTTAACATGAAATGTATTTAATGGATAAGTAGATATTACTTTAATGTCTCAAAGCTGATGCCAAGTTTTACTTGTTTTGTACTAAAAATCAGAACCTTGTAGGGCCAAAAGCTGGTGCTTCTGTCTTTGCTCACCTCACATATTAAAAATGATGGTCTTTTTCTTCTGGGAGAGTCAACTATGCCCCTATTGAGCACTTCTCAGGATCACTCCCGCTGGAATTCTGCACAAATCACCTCTAATTAAAATTCCTTGGCAAAAAACAGCTCTGGAAAGGCAATACCAAACCCATCCATTATGAAGTTAAACTCCTGGCAACAAAATCAGAGAGGATAGCAGTCAAATGGGAAGCACCAATTGGAGGGTCCTGGAACAGATTTCACTCTTGGTTTTCGCTTTCTGACTCTGAAGAGCAAATGAAACTGTGACCGGTAAAACAAAGTTCCTAGAAGGAAGCACAGATTCCAGAAGGCTGATACCACGCAGGCACCAGCTGTGAGGATGTAATAACCTCTGCTTTTGAAAAGAAACAGGCAGTGCCAACTTGCTATTGCTGCACTTGAGGGTTATGTATCTTATGAGTTCAGTCGGTTTTAAGGGCCGCACACATCCAGGGTCTAGGATACTCATACTAGTCCCTAATATGAGTATCCTCCTTCTGATCACCATTGCACTGTGCAGCATGAACCAAAAGAAGTGTTATTTTGGTAGGAGTAAACCTTTGTCAAGCAATACCAAGGAGCAGCCAAAACTCATGTGGGCACTGGGTATGTTTTCCCTGGAGGCAAGAACTCACAGGGCTTCAAGAGAATCCATGCAAGGTGAGAGATTGTTTTATCCAAATATCATCTCATTTTAAATAATTGCAGGTTTTAATGTTCTGCAGTTGTTATGTTTTCTATGTTTGTGTTATGTTCCTATGTTAACAATCTGTGTTTACCATAATGTACAGGGACATCCTATCCTTCTGATGTTAGTAAATAGAGCCAAGGAGCAGGGAAGGCAGGTAATGGGGAGCAAGCAGGAACTGGTTTTCAGCTGAATTATGTGGTTTTTGACCCGAGGAGGTGCGTGGGGAGGGAGAGAAGGTGGATACAGTGAACCACATTGGCTATGAATAGGGGAGGTAGCAAAAGCTGAGAGCAGGGCACACCACAGATAGGCTGGATTGGGAATGTGATTTCAACAGCTGTACTTTCCAAAGGTCTCCTCACTCAGAAGCAGCACTTTAGCTCTGTTTGTCAGGTGTCAGAAGCAAATGAAAGAGCCAGGCATTCCGGTCCCCCACAGATAATAAAAGGTTTTGGATAGCCTTTAGCTCACAGCAGATGTAAAGGTCTATTCCTGATGCTGCTGAACTGTAAGGGGTCTGTGTTTTGGTACTGGTTGGACCTGCATCCCCAGATGTGGAGACCGAGCTACGCTCTTATTGCCTGCTGTGCACTGCTGTGCCAAGGCTGCTTCATCCTGTGGTTGCATTCAGAGTGGTGTATGCAAGCACCTGGTGACACAACTGGTGATGTAGGACGTGAATACAACAGCTAAGCACGCAACTTCCTATGCAATTGCATGTGAACAGGTCTGTCTCTCATGTCTTTATCAAATACAGCTCAGCTATAGGGAACCAGGACCCTCCTTGGTCCAAGATTTGCTAATGTTAGGGTGCTGCGAGATTATTTCATGAGACAAAGGGATCAAAGGCAATGGACAGACACTGAAAGCAGAGCCGCTGAGATGAATGAGATTGTGGGGTTCCCTTGCTGCTATTGTCACAAAAAATACAAACTAGCTATTGCTTGAGGGGAAGCATTTGTACCCCCCTGGGCAGGTCATCCTGAGCCTGAAAACAGTGAGGTTTGGAAGAATTACACATGACAAAGAGTAGAACTGGCTCTGTTCTACTAGTAGAACATAGAAATAGATATTCATTTCCTAAATTAAATTACTAATTTCAGTGGTTTTGAACCAAAGCTTTGCCTTTCTATTTTGCCACAGTACTGTTAAACATTCAGATGCATGCGTCGCCGTCCCCCTCCTGTTTGCTGGGTTTTGGTTTTCTTTTTTGACAAAAAGTCTCTAACTTTTGTTTTACATCTGTAATTCTAAGCCTTTTCATTTTAATTTGAACTAAATGTTTCAGGCTGACCTGAAATAATGTCGGGTTTTGCTTTTTGCATTGTTTAGAAGTATTTTTTGTACAGCTCCCCTCTGCCTTTGGTTGGAAACTGAAACCAACAGTGTTTGCCAGCTTTAAGTGAAAATGAGTAAATATCCCTTAGTCATTGGGTGAGATCTTTCACTGGCTTTGAGCATTATAATCCTACTGAAGTCAGAAGAACCAGACTGATTTATACCAGATGGTTATCTGGACCTCCAAGGGGAATGAAATCAGTATTGTGGATTAAATTTACCATCAATGCAAGAAGACCTGTTTGCATTAGCGGGATTACATCTGTGCTTCCTCACAGATAAATTTTGTTCCAGTCTCTACTCCTAATGCTTTTACCTTCATGCTGCAGATGGTGGCTCAAACTAGCAATAGAAGCACAGGAGGTTTTCTGCTGGAGCAATATTTCAGCCTTTGGGCCCAAGATTTGCACCAGTGTTCATATGAGTGTAGATTTCAAGTAGCTTGTTCATTTTGTATGTTTGTGCCAGAAATGAGTGTGGAGACCAGAATGAAACAAAATGAATGGGAAGATAATTGTTTTGGTTGACTTTTATTTTTATATATTTTAAGGATGGACACAATAATCAAGAAAAATTGGGGGTTTTTTTGCTAAAGGATATTCATACAACAGGGGTACTTTGTATGGCCACCAGAATGACCATGAGCATGAGCAAACTGGTGGGGAAAGACTTCCTGAGGTATTGCATTCACATTAGCAAGGAAACTGTTGCAGCTTGGAAAATGAAACCTGCGATTTATGAGCACCAAGGATTTGAAGTCAATATTTTGTTCTCCATAGTTATTCAATAATGACTTTGACAGTTCCTCTGGGTTTGAGGAGATACAGATTCTTTGGGGCTGGCAGGATGCAATGGACTAGCTGATTTCCAGAGCTGTCACTTATCTTTGATTTATATCTTCTATATTTCCCTTTTTGGATTAGTTAGTACCATCAGGCTCTTGCCTGCTTTGGCTCGGTGTGCAGCAGCCTGTCTCCAGGATAATTCCAGAATGCCTTGTCCTGCATCATCTAGAAAAGGTTGCAGCCCTGCTTCTGTCTCGCCCTGTTATGAGTCAGTTCTAAAACCTAGAAGGACATTAGAGTTGTGCCTGACCTTGTGCTGAGCCCTATCCACTCTTCCTAAACTTCTGTTGAATCTGTGTTTGTAGCAGATGAGGCACTGAATCTTTGTCACTCACTGCTGGTACTGGTGAGGGTGGCTCTTGCCTGTTTGAGTAGCATAAGTCTTTCTTTCCCAGTAGTGTTCAGCCCTTTTCTGAACCTGTGTCACTTATTTACAGGCTTGAACTGATTTAAAGTGACAAGCGCAGGGGAAACTGTCTAGGATGTATAATTTGCTGTGAATTATTTCAAATTAGAGAAGAAAGTGACGAATGAGGACTCTTGGCTGTAGTATCAGCATGGTCTCCATATGTCTATGTGACTTTCATGGACAAATCCCTTCATAAAGACAAAGCCTTGTGCTGCACTTAGGGTCCCTGATTGCTTCCCCTCCGAGGAGCATGGAGAATTCTTCTAAGCAGGGTCACATGGAAGCATCCTGGTGGTCTCAGGGATCCATGAACAAGTGTAATCACGCCTGCCTGTCTTCCAAGGAGATGCTCATGTGGAAAGAACTAACTGTAGCATAGTTGTAGTATAGAGCTGACATAGAAAAGTGCATGAATAATTTTGGGGAGGGTTTTATTTGGACATTCTGGAGCTGTGTTTGTTAATGACAACTTTTTGAAGCACACTACAAAAGCAAAAACGATTTGGGGTCTTGTTGTTGCTGCACCTATAATGATGTTGCTTCCCTTTTCTTAGGGAATGGAAGCAGCTGCCATAAATATCCTTCTCATCTCAGGTTTTTCCTGTTTTCTTCCCATTTCCTCATTTCTCTGTACCATCCATCTCCGTTGTGCAAACTGAGTAATGAGACTTCACCAAGGGAGACCAGACAATGAAAGGCAGCTTTACAGGCTTTGGGATTATTTAGCGTTAAGCTGTTATCAGGGAATGTTTATAAAAAAGAGTGTGTTCCCAACAGGCCTGGCACATAAAGAATTCCTGGCTCCATGCGTGAATTCCTGCAGGGAGATGTTGATCCTTCGTCTAATGTTTGTTTTACCTGCTCCCCGCCAGAGCATTTTGCTGGTAAGTACATTGCTGTCATACGGCTCCAAACAGTTGTTTCAGAGAGGAGTTCTATAACTCCTTGATAGGGAAATTGTACTTATTTGCTTCTAATAACATCTATGCTCCTTGTAGTTTCTTTGAGGGAGGTTGCTCTACCTGTAAAGCCTCTTATAGAGGTACTATTTTTTTCACCTGCCAAATCATTCAACTGTATTAACAGCATGAAGGGAACCAAATTTTCTCCTATTCACTCTCTTAGATAAAGCACTTGATGAGATAAAGGAAATACTGATGTGAATCTGGAGTAACTTGGGGTCTTTTTTATAGTAACACAAATTTTGAGGAGTAGATGCTAGAAATGCAATATTGCTCTGCCTGCTTCCTCACCTTGCTTAAAAATGAACAGGTAGACTATAAGAAGAGGGAACCCTGCTACCAGTGGAATGAGAAGCTGTTGTTTCCCTGTGGGTGTGGATGACTGGGTCTGTAGCACTAGCATTGTATGAGACTGAGCTTTAATCAGCCTTGTAAATACTCCATAAAGAGTCATGACCCTCACTTTGGGAACAGCTCAGTGCCTGGGCAATGGAAGTGTCTCTTGCCATCCTGGGCCAGTCCTCTCAGTGACTTGAAGATGACCTGGCACAAGTCAGCCTTCCAGTATCTGAAGGGCAGCTGTAAGGATGCTGGGGAGGGACTCTTCATTAGGGACTGTAGTGATAGGACAAGGGGCAATGGGTTCAAACTGAAACAGGGGAAGTTTAGATTGGATACAAGGAAGAAGTTCTTTACTGTAAGGGTGGTGAGGCACTGGAATGGGTTGCC
>JANHGB010052512.1:4251-25853 GCA_026283785.1 Coracopsis vasa | reverse complement strand
ACAGTAAAGAACTTCTTCCTTATATCCAATCTAAACTTCCCCTGTTTAAGTTTTAACCTGTTACCCCTTGTCTTATCCCTACAGTCCCTAATGAATTTAAGGAATTTAGAACATCTTTTGCTAACTTCAGACATGCAAATTCTGGGATGCATTTCTCACGGAGGTATCCAGAAATATGGAAAATGTGAAAGCAAACATGAATGTCAAAATGTTCATCCCAAGGCGCTCAAAATGCTTTCCATGCTAAATTATCACATACAAATATAGGCAATATGAGGCTAGTTACTTACAATTGGGCTTTTCTTCCCAAATTTGATGCATTTGATTTTTAGAGTTAACAACATATCCTCCGAGATGAGGCTCTAAAGCTCATGTCTCAATATGCTGCGTATTCTGTACAAAATGAATTAAGAGATTACACACTGAAGGTCACATAAATATCTACAAGGACTGCAAACAATTTTGTAGTGGGAAAGAAAAAAGCTTAAACCTTAAAAAGAAAATATTCCAGTGCCACTGGAATGCTGCTGCTGAAGAGTGAACTAACGCCCTGTGTTAATTTTGGATACCATACCCGGCCAGACACCCAACATCGCCATCAAAATCAACGTGACGAAAGGGCTCCTTTGAACTATTACCTGTGAACTACACGCGTGCTCACACACACAGAAACAAAGTGGAAAACATGGGAAGTTTGGAATCATAGAATGTACCAGGTTGGAAAAGACCTTTAAGATCATCAAGTCCAAACATTTCCCATCACTGCCAAGGCCACCACTAACCCATGTCACTGAAGGCCTCATCTACACGGTCTGTGAACACTTCCAGGGACAATGACTCCAGCACTGCCCCGGGCAGCCTGTTCCAATGCCTGACCACCCTTTGGGGAAGAAATTATTCCCACTATCCAATCTAAACCTCCCCTGGTGCAGCTTGAGGGCCCTTCCTCTTGTCCTATCACTTGTCACTTGGGAGAAGAGACAGACCCCACCTCACTACAACCTACTTTCAGGTAGCTATAGAGAGCGATAAGGTCCCCCCTAAGCCTTCTCTTCTCCAGACTAAGATAAGAGTGTTCCCAAGCAAACCAGCTGGGTTTTGGCTAATATTTGGAATATTGCCCTCAGAGAGGAAGGAGGAAAGAAGGAGAATATCCCCTCACACCGAAGCGCAGTAGCTGCAGCATTCCATGGAGACAAAGCGAGTGGACGCTAAATGCCAGAGTGCGGAACGGCACAGGAGATAATGCATGCACACAGCATGCACTCCTCACTCCAACTGGTTATCAGATTGTAACAGCACTGCGGCATCCAGGAGCGGGGATGTGCTGTTTTGTTCACATTTTAATGTGCCATCTTGCAGTAGATGCTTGCACAGCAGAGTAAATACAATCTCTATATATACCCTGCGTGGGAGTCGGGGGTTATTTCTGACTGTCTTCATTACACTTCATTGCCAATTTAAATGGAAAAAAAATAAACCCCTGCACAATTCTCAAAGTGATTTCAGACTGATTTTGATAATTATTTCCAGAACCTTTTCATTATGCAATTTGAAACACTTATTGAAAGCTCTCTTACAAAGTTATCCTTGCTGCAAGTCAAGCAAACCAGACGAGCTAAACCTTCTCCCTCTTCTTTCTTTAGCAATAAACACAGACGTGACTAACATTCAGTGTTTAGCCTCCGAGAACAGTTTAATAATAATGCTGCATCTTGCTTTATAGGGAGGGAGCTAAAAAAGAAACTCAAAGGCTAATAGGTACAAATATTGTGCTTCAATTGCAATACATAAATAGTCCTGAATTGTAGCAATGTAACTGATAGCAGCAATCTGAAAGATGTGGGTTCTGGTAACCCTCAAGCTAAAGCCGATTAGGTTTTGTTACACAGGTCCTTCGTGTATTTTTGTGCTGCTGTACCAGTTAAATTGACCTCTACAGGCATGTGTGTTGCTTTTATCACTTAATGGCTTCACATTTTAAACCCAACTTAGGCTAGCAAAAGCAAATAAATAAGAAATTCCCCCCTCAATGCAGTGTGTGTTAAACCCACCTGTGGAAAGGGAGAACTGCACTGGAATACTGTGCACCAAAACCCAGGGAAAGCCAAGCAATTAGCACGATGGCAGGAGGACAGGAGAGCTGTCAGGCAGGATGCTGGGCTCAGAAGTGGAATTACAGATACAGAAGCTGGGCAGGAGCAAAGCCAGGCCACAGCCCACTCTGCTGCTGGAGAAACCAGGCAAGGAAGGGCTTTTTGCCTTCCCACCCTGCAGTGGTCAATAATGAGTGTTTCAGAGGGGACACAGCTTGCAGGGCACGATGACAATGCCATACAAAACACAAGGAAAAATTTCTTCCCAGCGTTTCCTTCTTTCTGACAATTGCCTGCCTGTATTCGGCTCTACTACACATAAAAGCAGCAACTCTCAATGAAGTCCCTTGTAAATCCAGCCACTTCATTCTGATTCACCCATTCCAGCACAGCGACTATGCCCAGAGCTGGGCCATATTTCCTCTCCGCAGTGATATTGCAACCAGCCAGACACTCTTTTCATAGAATCATCATAGACTGGTTTGGGTTGGATGGGACCTTAAAGCTCACTCAGTTTCAGCCCCCTGCATGGGCAGCGACACCTTCCACTGGAGCAGGTTTCTCCAAGCCCCATCCAGCCTGGCCTTGAACACTGCCAGGGATGGGAAATCACACATACTCCATGTGATGACTTTGAAGAACAGCACAGACCTGAGCAGTTCATTGATGATGGGTCTTTTGCACTTGAGGATGCGAAGGAGCCCAACCAGCATGTCCACATAGAACAAACCCCCTTCGCTGGAACAGGGGTAGCTGCCACCAAAGACAGGCCCCAAAAAAGCAGGAAACACAGATGGGAAAACTTGGTTTGAAATTTTCTTCTGCTGAAACACATTTATTTGCCTACTTAGATCATCCTAACCTTAGGGAAACGTCACTGCATAGCTAAAGGAAGTTTTAGCCAACTTCTAAATATGTGTATTTTCCTGGAGCTTCAAGGAAGCAGAATTAGTCAGTTATGGCTACAGGCCATAAAACTTAATTACTTATGTGAAATGCACTTGAATATGTAACTACAATTGCTAATAGAGTGCCCAGCCCCATAAATCCATAGCGATTCAAAGGGCTGGCATCAGACAGGTAAAACACTGGAGACTATTCCCAAAGGAATAACCACCTCTTCAGAAAGAGAACTCAGAAATTAGTTCATAGGTATACAATGGTGAAATGTAATCAGGAAACAATAAGGAAGGAGGGCAAAATGGTGCATTTGTATAACACATGGCACATCAAGAAAAGGATAGTTTGGGTAATGTGAAAAGCAACGCAAGAGGAATCAGTTCATAGAGTAACAGCCCATCTCCTGCCTCTGGGAGACTCAAGGGTCATGGAAAACAGAATTCCACCAGAGACACATGAAAGGCACCAGCCAAAACCACCAGAAAACTTCACAGACGCCACAGAGCAGTAACAAACCTTCAAGGTATGAAAGAATGGTGTGTTAAGCAATGTGGTACCTGCAGTTTGCCGTTTAGCACTGTGAATCTATGGATTTTAATGACAGGGTCTCATTTACATTTAACAATCAGTGTACTAGAACATTTCTGGAAACTGGGGATATTTTCTTGTCTCAGTAGGAATATATAGAAATTTCTTCTTGATTAACAATGGTGTGAAGGAGTTCTGCCCTGAAATCTCAGTCCCTTGGTTGCCCTCTCGAGCTGGATGACTATCAACACACCAAACTGCCATCCTGACAAGAAAGCTCTCCAAAATTCAGCTGCTTGTAATAATTACGTATTTAACAATTCTTCCACAAGAATAACATTATAAAGCACCTCACATGTTATTGTTCATTTATACCACACATCTGCTTTCAAAAACATTAGCAGCCTATCTTGTTCTTAATGACACATTTTAGATGTGACTTTCAAAAGCACTTACAGCAACTTGGGAGCATAAATCCCACTGATACACAATGGTATTTGTGCCCTGAATGCCTGTAGCCATTATTGAAAATCTCATTCTTTTCCAGAGCTTTGGAGTTATTCCAGAGGTCATACACATAGAAAGAAATGGCAAGTGTCACAAGGTATTTCATATTTTACAGAAATGCTATGCAGCTTTAGGACAGGCATCAAGAATACTGAATACATGTACTTAAAACATTAACAGGGAGTTTAGGAAGAAGGGAAAGGCTTGAGTCAAATTTAGCCAGTGAATTTGGAGACAAGGTGGATCTCTCTTGCATCCAAGGTGGTAAAAGTGGGATTCTCATTCATTTTCATTTCACTGGCTCCTGCGGTGCCATGTAACTACACATTCCCCAGAAACACCTCCAACACTGCACACCAGAAATGTCTTCTCCATCTTTGACAGGAATAATTAGAACTTTAGGCCTTAGTTACAGCTAAATTAAACTGTTGAACAGATTAACAAGGCCATTTAAAATGCATATTTTTGAGCAAGTCCTAATTTACTTCACCAAGTAGAGGAAACCCCACCCCTGATTAACAACAACCTCATTTACCCCCAGGCACTCCTGAAATCCTCAGCTCAAGCATCCATTTCCTACTAAAAACAGCTTTCCATGGACACATTGGTTGGCAATGTCACCTACTCCCATTGAGAACCATCACAGATGGGAGATGGCACAAAATGTTAAGGAAGTTGCATGTGTACGTGTAATTTTAAATGGAACAGACCAGCCAGCTTGCAGCAACTCTTGCAGCCATCACTGCTTCAGGTTTTCCCAGATCACGGAAAATACAATAAATAAAATTACTGCAACACTAATTCATGGATGAACATCCACAAGGTCCTATTCCAAGAAACAGCATTATCTCCAAAAAGCTATATAGGGAATCTGGTTGGATTGCATAATTCAGTATCATAGAATCCCAGCCTAAAAGGGTCCTAAAGCTCATCCAGTTCCAGCCTCCTGCTATGGGCAGGGACACCTTCCACCAGGCCAGGTTGCTCCAAGCCTCGTCCAACCTGGCCTTGAACACTGCCAGGGATGGGGCAGCCACACATGAGCACACAAGCTTTTTTACTAGATTAACTAACCTCTGCAGCCTGATTCTCATCCCCCTCACTGACAGCTGGGGAGCTGAGTGCCTGCAGCACCTTTACACAACTGGGCCGTCAACTTCCTTCTCTCAGTTTTACTTTCTGTGAAAGAAAGGATTAAAAGATCTGTTATAGAACATCACTGGTACGTAACAGGGCCCCAGCCACTGCTCTCAAAGAAACTGGCTAAAGCTGAGGGATACCAACAGCGTTCAGCACTTGTCCACAATTACACAGACATGTGATGCTTCTGTGTTACATTTCTACTTATTGCAGAAATGATTTTCCATGACGCAAAGTGCACGGGACCTTGTTCAGAACGCACTTGGAAGCTGTTTTGTTATGCAGTCATTAACTGAGAAGCAAGAGTAAACTAGAAACTTCCCCAAGAACACAAAGAAAATCTTCTGCTCCAAACATCTGCTTATACATTGCTTACAATCAAGGTTTTTACAAAGCCTTATCCTTTTACTCCCTCCTCCCCACTTCCATACCATCACTTTTGGCTTGCTAATTTAATCTCTTGAACATTTGTGCACACTTACCGGTTTGGATGTGTTATTTGCTTAAGCCAATGACAAGCTCCGGGTAGTTGCATAATGAAAGAGCCAGACCATAATGAATTTCATGGTACTCCAACATTACAGGCTACTGTATTCTGTAACAGGCTACTGCAAGCAGTAAAACACTCCTGCAACAGCTCTGTGTGCCTGGCTTTGCTGAGCTCTCAGCCCCAGTGGCTGCCAGCACGCGGTCACTTCCAGCACCTCACCAGCTCCTGCATCCCTGCTCCCTGTTACCATCTGCAGCTTGAGACACAGCCTCCATGCCAGGAAAGCAAAGGATACAAAGCAGGGGAAGCCAGGGAGACAAATCAAACAGACAGGCAGTGCCCAAGCTTTCCTGCCAGGACCACTACAGGCCAACAGGATCATCCAACCCCAAACAGACAGCTACGCTCTTTCGGTGATGGGACAAGCACTGGAGCTGGACCTGTGACTACCAAGCTGTGCAATAACCACAACCACTACCTTTGCTACTCCTTAAAAGTAGCACTGCAGCTACCTGATTCCTTGCCAGATGCCTAAATCTATACTATGATACTCATGAGGCACCACTGCCAAAGAGCATCCTAGGCTAGAGCTGTATTTCTTGTCCCCTGCATCTCTAGCTCTCCTTCAGGCACAGCTTGTCATCCCTAGTTTTTTTGCTGGACTACCGTTCTTCCCAGGAGGCATGGAAAGAAGCCAGGAATAGCAGTACAGCTGCAGAAGATGGGCTGTCATTGCTCCTGCCCCAGCACAAGCATTAGCTTCAACCTCTCAGCAGGCACTCCATTCCCAGGTCTGCGCCCTCACCTACAAACCCGCACGTGCTACCGAACCCCAACTGTCCGGGTCACACACATACATCTGGCAAGTGACTTCTAACTCCTGATTAGAATTGCTGATCCGGTATTAAAGAGCTGCATATAATTTCCATATACCCTTAATTCTTTCTCTTACACTCGTGGTCCTGGATGTACTTCCGATATGTTTCAAGACTCTCGAGAGAGAACGCACCTGAGATGTCGAACCAAGACCTCGAGTAGACTCACTGCAAATACACTGTTCAACCCACTTAATCCTTAATTAGAGTTTCATTTGCTAATGTTAGGCTTCAATAATTAGCTCAGGAGAAACTGTACAAGCAGATACCAGGCCACCAAGGACTTTCTCCACAGGCACCTCTACTGCTGTGGCTGCAGCATCACTACCACACTGCTGCTGCAGTCACATCACCCTACCTACTGCTCAGCAGGAGGAGCCACCCTTCATCAAAATATCCACCATGAACCTTCTACACAAAGCAAACCATCTACAGAAAAGATAACTGACACCTGCTTTGAGCTAGAAACATAATCCTATCTCCTTAATGTCTCATATTGTTACCCTGCTAATCTGGTACTTTATGCAGACCCCCAAGAGCAACCTACCTCTTGGAACACTGTTGTGGAAAGTAACAGGGAACCACACAAGGGAATGGGATCAGGTTGGGCTTTCCCAGCTTTGCACTCAGACCTACAAACAGGGTCTTTATTGTTTTCAACGGCAGAGGGTTGGAATGAGATGCACTTTAAGGTCCCTTCCAACCCTCACCATTCTATGATTCTATGATAATTGAGGTAGGTGGAAAAAGTAAGGACTAAAGAGAGGTTTCACCAGCTTAATTCATTCAAAGGTGTCTTCAGTAAGCCACTACACCTTCCACATGCTGCTGCTGTCCTTGTCTGCAAAGCTGCTGCCTTGGGGAAGAGAACACTCTGCATTTTAGCACTTGAGTTTGTTCTCTGGATGTGTCTGTGCACAGACAAAACATCCGCTGGTGGGAATTAGCAAAGGTTTGAGTTTTAACTCAATGGTAATTTTCAGAACTCTCCTGGAACATTTTGGCAAAAGCCAAACACAGAACTTCTTAGAAAAGAAACACTTAGAGCTACTAGGAAGAGCTTTAAAAAATAAGGATAAAGCATGACTTAGATGATCTAAAGGACTTAGTCCTAATCACAGTATTTAATACCTTGCACATGCGTTCCCTGCTCTGACAGAGGCCTGTCAGCAGTCCAAAGCAACTTCAACTGAGTCAGGCATTGAATTGCTGACCTCTTCCCACCAGTTCAGGCACCAGCATCCCCCGTGAGCCTGCCCATGGTGTCCTGCCACCCACTGCCCAAGCGAAGGGACTGAATCATTCCCAAGAAGCTGAACTATGGATTTTGTGAAACAGCAATAGTCACGATACAAGAGATCTTGTTGAAGGAAGGTTTAAGTGTGCAGCAAAGCTTTCCCTGCTGACTTTTCAAGTCATTCCTGTAAGTGTACAATGTACACAAATGACATGAATAATGTGTCTTTCCAAGGTGCCCTCACCCTTGATTTTTGCATCCCTTTTGACACTGTTTCTTTTGTATCTATAAAGCAGGTTTGAAATGGAAAGAAAAGCAAAATACTACATTATGAAGCACCAACTTTACTAATTCACAATCGACTAACAGTGAAGATGGAAACATGCATTTTATTACTTTCAAATTATAAAGCATAAGTGAGTTCACTTCATATTAAATTATGTAACTACCTTGTCCTCTGCCTGCCTTTTTATCCCTGAACTACAAGATGTTCAACCAAACACAACATGGAAGCAACCCATGCAGCTTTAAAAACAATAAAGGCCCCTTCCAAACATGCTGTTCTGGTTTCATCATAGGTCACCAGCAGTCACTTCTACACCAGCTCCAGACCCACTGAAACCTTCCATTAGATTCTGTAGGAACCCAATTCACTGTTTCACTGATTCACAAATTCACTGATTTCACTGATTCACAAATCATATTCCCTGTTCTTGAAGCATCTGTCTGAAAAGTGTTGATTTTAATGGTATTATTTACTACTAAAAACACTATAATCCATAAAAGCATGAGCTTATGGGTTTCTTTTCTGCAGTACTGTTTATCTTACAGTAATTTTGTGGGCCGCAGGCTTATGGAGCATGGAAATCCAGTCACCAGTTTATATTGAACTCCCATCAAGTGCCAGGCAGAAGTACCATTCCTGACCCACTGCCATTCCTTCAACTCATCCACTTGACAATTCAGGTCTCCTCCCCCTCATTTACCTTTATGTCTTATTTTATTAATGTTACTTAAACTACAGTTATCTTACATGTACTTATCTGTAATCCCTTTCCATTAAGCATCCACGAAATTGTCTCTAGAACCTTCCTGTAATTATGACTTGTTCAACCTTATACCAGTTACTCCCAGCCTGCAAAGGAAAAGTGGAAAACTTACACTGAACAACCTCAGTTTCTGTTCAACTCCAATAAGAACCCTGTTTTCAATTCTTGCAAAACAGAAACTAATATTGGAGAGTCCTGGACATCCAAGGCCACCATGTTCTCTGGGTAAATTAAACAATAATTACATTCAGGGTTTTCAAAGGACAGTAAGAACCATAGAGGAGATTTGGTTAACCTTGAATGAAAAGCTTGAATAGGGTATTGGAAACACATAGAAAGAGTGAAATAAGAAATCAGGCACCAAACTATCTTCAAATCATCTTCTTTCCCACACACATTTCAGTCAAAACACAGTGACCTTTGTTAAAATGAACCCACTTCAACACTGCTGAACCCAGCCCCAGCAGGATATACATCACCATCATACCTTGAGCTCTTTTATTCTTCGTAACTAAATCCCAGTCCAAACACAACCAGCTCAGAAGGAATCTGCACAAACTATCAAAACTGAAATCTTTTTGCTCCACAAAACTTACCCTGGGACCAGCAAATAAAAATTTATACCAAAAAAGTATCTACCAAAACAGAAAATACTTTTTTTGCTTCTTAATGAGCATAAATTCAAGACCTCCTGTCAAACAGCATTACCCAAGCAAGTCAAATGCTTTGGACCATGAATAAGACAAAGTCTTGCTCCTGTTGCTTCACTAAATGCATTCAGCTTTTACAAAATACAAAAGCTACTCTCACATAATCAAGGCTGATGGACAGGTTTGTATTCACTCACAGACCACAGTCACCTCTCACACTATTACTTTAGCACCTACTATAATGCATTTAAATGATACACGGGTCCACAGGCATCTGGATTTGTTTTTTGATCTATTTACCAGCGTGTTGGCAGTTCTGATGCATGCTTTCCAGAGGCATAATCTTAAAAATACAGAAATTACACTTGTTCTGACTTAAAAGTTGCTACAGCATTTGGCTAGACAGATACCCTGTTCCAGACTTTAAACTGCCTGATAGACCTTGACAATGGGGTTGCCTTTAATGCATCATCTTGTAATGCAATCAATTTCGTTTGAAACCTCTTCAGCTGTGCACCAAGATGTGTATGTTGCCATACAGAGAATGTGACATGAAATACTGAATTAATCTTTCAAAAAGTAAATTTAATAAATTAGTTGCTCAGAGAACAATTGTCTTATGACCTGGAAAACACACTTCCGATGAGAGGCTCGACGAGATAATCTTATTTTAGTTTATTGAAAGGTAATTTAAGTGAGGAATAATTATGAAGTATGACTACACAGGCAATGGGTTTCAGACCAGAGACCAACGTATGAGACTAACAGCCACAGTCCTCTGACTTCAAACTGGAACTGTAGTTAATAAAAAGCTGAGATTCTAACCTCAAGTTAATATTCTACCTCAAACCACAGTGCAGGAAGTTTTGAAGGTGTAACCTGAGCACCCAGTAATCAGAAAACAAGCAGAAGGCTCTAACATTTCTTACTAAAACTTGCACGTTTCTGATGCCTGTGTTTCTGCACGTTTGCTTTTTTGAATTCACATGCTTTGCTCCGTACAAAAAACTCTTCCTTTTTTAAGCTAACATTATCTGCCAGCCTTCATGTTCATTGCTTCACATTATAATTCCCCCCCTTTCATTTATGCGCTGCCGATGGTATTCATGAACATCCTCCGAATTCTTATCCTTCTCCTCCCTTCCCACCCCTCCCCACACAGACATTTTCTTAACACACAAACATATGAATCAACCCAATGATTTGGCCACTTCCCATCAGGGAACATCACCAGCATCCAGCCTAGATTCAGGAATACATTTTTAATGTATTCCTCTGTCGGCAGTGCTTCCTTCAGTCGGCCTCCTTGCAGATGGACACATGCCCACACCCAGGAGCACGAGCTGACATACATAAGGCTGCCAATACCAATTCCACACACTGTCTGCAGATGCTTACAGCCTACCAGCACCAGCTCTATTCCTGGGAAAGAAAACCAATGTTTTCAATAGAACACAGTCTCCCCGCTGCAGGATGCAGCTCTCTGCATATATCTGCTAACAACATCGCAGTATTTCTCCACCCCCTCCCCATGTTTCTCTTTTTTGTCAAGCTCTCCAGCATTTGTTCTGGGATCTAATTAAGGTCCCTTATCACCATGGCAAGAGGGGGGCAAGGTCTAACAAAACAGCATTAATGAACTGATTGTTTTCGTTGGGCACATACAGAGTTATAATCCCCAAGACTGGTACATATCTACACTTGGAAAAAATAAATAGATCTAAAGAACTCTGTTGTTTACGCTTTTCCAAGAGTTTAACTAGAAGCCCATGTAAAACTGGCATAATCCAACAGCACCTTAGACCTATGGGAGATATATTCCAATTAGGACAGGCAGATTCATTTTGTTTGCTCTTCTGAGCATATGCAGAAGTCTTGCGCCTACCATCTGACTCTTCTTCAAAGAGATGAGCTTCCAGTAAACTTCATTAGTTAGATGCCATTTTATAGGTAATTCAGAACCTCTTCCCACCTTTCTGGGTTATTAAATCTATTAACATCCCAGGATATTGTTATGTAAGTACTGTTCATCTCCATTATGCAGCTGAATTAGAAGAGAGCTATTAGAACCAGGTTTGCCTTGTTTCATCTCATTCTCTGTGTGAACTCAGATACCAGAAGCGAGATAACCTTCAGGGGATGCAGCTTTTGATGCTGAAGACAAGTAAAGGAGGACAAAAGAGGTCCATGAGGGGAAAGTAACAGGGGCATTTTAGGTGAGCGCTGTAAGGGAGAAGTTACAGTGTTTTCTTGTCCTACAGGAGTAAATTCTTCACTCCTCCCAATACTTATCTCCTTGTTCTCTCCACCTTCAAGCTAATTTCCAGTCACATCCAAGGATTTCAATACCACCTACAGTCAACGTAGACCAACACGTGTTGCATTCTTGGAGGATGCCCTCCAAGAAATGCCTGGTTTTTCTTCTGAACTCTACCCCATCTTGGTTTAGGTTCAACTGACTCCTCAGATGCTTCTTGAAGAAACCGCTAAAAGAGGTAATTTCTGAACAAGAAATCAGTCTTGGTCAAAAGTAACCTGCAGAAAGATCTCTCTACCTTTCACCGGAACAGAAATCTTCAGAAGAATATCATGAACCTTTTAATTAAGCATGATGGCTCCTCTATGTCATATAAAAGGCAAGAAAGTTTTACAGGCCAAACTGTGAAAGGTTGCCTTATTTTTTCAGCACAAGAGTACACAATCTGAAACATGCAGGCTCTGTTTCACTCGAGAGAGTCTAACAGTTGGCTGGTCCAAAAGGCTTTGACTGCAGTTGCACTGAAGTTACTCGTCCTTAAAGAACATGCCTGTGGTCACCACCTCATCTCAGTACTGGAGATAAGGGCAGCGTTTCTCTCTCAAGATCTCATCTCACATCTCCAGGTCCATCCCCCTGTACTCCTGTTAGCCTGTCTGCTTCTCAGCTTTCTCTAAAGACACAGCTAACATTGTAAGAACTGTAAGGATCCTCCCGGTCTAAACACCTTCTTTAAATAGATGCGATGGAGCATCATTGCAAATATGTGTCAATGCATACATGACCCACAGACATTGCTCAGCTAGGAAAGCAGCAACCATGAAGCTTCATCAACATAAGGCTCTTTGCCTCCTATTCATATTCTGTGTAATAACACACATACTGAAAATCTGAATCTCAAATACAGCAGAAAATACAACGTTTTGCAAAAATTTATGCATACTGGAAGAGCCATGGGATCCTGCACACAAGCAACAGGAAAATGTGAGAAGACTCTAGCAGGAGAGGAAATATTTCTGCTAAAAGAAACAGGAAAGTGGCTTTAAAGCAGTAGTTGTGATAAAGATCAACACTGAGAGACTTCTTCACACACTTCTCAAACTTTAACTAATTTTCACAACACTCCTGGGAAGCAAACACATCCTCAGTAATAATCCCATTTAAAAAGTGGGGCAAGAAAGACAAAAATGGTGGCATAGTCATATGACAAAGAGAGAAGTCAACGTCGGTGCTAGGCCTGGAACTCTGTTGGCTCATGTGCTCAGACCTCCTGTGCATTTTAAATGTCAACTGTTCTACTGTCATGATGCATTTCAGAAAATAAAAGTTAATACCAGAGAGGGGGACAGTAACTTAAGCCCACTGCTTCAGAGCATAGGCTCACATCCCATCTGCTTAAGTACTTGCCTGCTTGGTCATCCTCTCTTCTGCATTAAATAAAGTATCTTCTAGTGTAAATGAGTTCTTCTGCTCAGAAGAGCATTAAACAATGCAAATAATGCCCATCACGTTATTTGTTCCTTCATTCTCTCTGCAGGAGAGAAGCATGTGCAAGGGTTGTGAGGGGTTTTAATAAATATGTGTTTGCAGTCAGTGTGGCAAAGCCAACCATAACATGACTGATGAGAATACAAATACTAGTATACATGTTGCTACATGTTTGTGTTAGATGGCAAAGGCAAAGAAACACCCATCGCATCCAAACCAGCACTTGTTTTGTAGCTGCCCTTCATTCAGATGCTCATGGTCTGACTGTCCTGGGCATGCACTTGTTCCAAGACACAGCTTTTTTCAACGGAGTGGATTAAGACTACAGAGTCTTGCTGTGCCAAGGAAGCAATGCTGACAGCTACAGCCTTGATCTTGAAGACTTGTTAGGTCTTTTAGCTACCATCTGCACAAGACACTCACTTCCCTGAAGATAAAGACACTGAACTTCATTCAAACTTGGCTGGGTTACAGTGGGCTACAGCACAGCAGGGTGCACCCCATCCTCACCCAGGCCTGATTGAACACTGAGGACTTCACAATGCAGTGTATCACACTGGTGTTCGATGGGACTGAAAAACTCAGCTGAGGTCACTGTCCACCATCATGAGACGGTCCCAATCCCACAGCAATAGAGAAAGTATCACTCAAATGTACTGCTGGAGCTCAGTATCACCTGAACCAGAAGCATTCCTCAGCCATGGAGTGAAGGACCACGAGGAAACAGCCCTTCCACCTGAGACTTCATAACTGAAATGCTTTCAATGTCCTACTCACCCCACCAACAAAACCTATGTGTAACTTGGTTTGGGTTTAAATTTTGGAGGTTGACTCTTAACAATGTTTCTTGTCCAAGAGTGCTCAACCTAATTTTATTTCAGGCACACCCATTACACAACTACTTCTTATTAGAATATTATTTGCTAACTTTCCAAATAAAATGGCTGCAAAATTCAGAATAAGGCTATTCATCTACAAAACACGGATGGTTTTGGCTCAAACTCTCCCCAGATGTATATCCAGTCACATTGTCAAATGCCACACAATTACAGCTCTGGCCTATTGACTTTATTTAGCTAATGTTACACAAATTCCAGAAGTCCTATGCTTACAGAGATACTCTGCATATACAATTCAGAAAATAAATACAATATATAAATGTAGTAAACAGATTTGTAATGAGTGTTGCTTATCCACATCAACTGTACTGATGAATAACGCTGTTAAAACGATCAGATCGCCCACCAGCTACGAGCACAGCCTTCCCATGTCCAAAAGCCACGTGCTTCTCCCATTAGCTGCTCAAAACTAATTGTCAGATGTAATTTTCAGTCAGCAGTTTCTTCTTCCTTCCTCCTCCTTAATATATTCCTTTCGCACGCATTCCCCACAGCACCTGACTTGCTCAGCAATCTTGCCTCCCTTCCTTACACACTCATGCATTATGTTTTAGACCTAATCTCTCCTTACAGCTTTTGAGCAGAGCTCTTCCAGGCAGCTGACATTTAAATAAGCTCTGTATTGACTTTCCCCTGCTGTACCTCGAGTCCTCCTTGTTTTCCTTATGCTCATATTCTAATTCAGCTCCTGTGCAGCTCCTTCTGAGGGTGACGGGAGTGGAGCCCGACTGATAATCAATAAAGACCTTCACCCCGCAACCCCTCAGACTTAAAGCCCAGAAGGAGATTCCCCTCTCTTTGCATGTACAGTCACCATTTTGGATAAAGCTGAAAGGGTAGAAAAGAAGGGGTTTGCCACCCCTGCAGCATGTTTCTGACAACGTTAAAGCCTCTGAACTTGCCTTTAACTCGCATTAAACCGATACAACTTTTAATTAAAAAAGTAATTTTGAAAAATGGCTTGTGCGGTGCGGAAGGTGCTGCTCAGGCAGCACCACTGATCCCCCGAGTTCTGCAGCCTTCGGTTTAATAAACTGAGTTTTCAAGAGTAAACACAGCTTGCATTAGCACAAACCTGCTAGTTTAGACTATGATTTTCCAGCCGTTTTTAGCCAGAAGAGGAAGTTTTTAGTGCGCTACACACTAAACATTGCCACGGGTGTCACTGGACAACGGAAAGGGAGAAGATTTCCAGCCCCTGGAGAAGCTTTGTCCCCCGTCAGTCAAGGAAGCCTTGCCCAACAGGTGAGATGCCCTCTCCCACCCAGGATGGTGACATCCAGCACCAACACAGCTGTAAGGAATAAAGGCACAACAAGGACTGTCACAGGATTTCCACCCGAGCCTCTGCATCATCCTACACTCACACAGCAGCACCTGCCTTCTGCAGCTATAATTTATGCTTTATTTTGCCTAATTCACTCTTTCCTGTCGTAGGTAACCCAGCAGAGGGGAAGGGCAAAGCGAAGAACAAAAGCAAAATGAGAATCAAACCAAAATATTTTGCCCTAGGCAGAAACCAGTAAAAAACCCTCTCAGGTTTCCTCCTGTTTGTTTTTATGAGTGTTCACCTGTTCCTTTTGCAAGTTCTTTTAAGTGAATAATTGGAATCGTGTTTAATCCAAGAGTTCAAAGAGACACTCAGTGACAGGAGGTGTCATTTCCCCTACTCTCTCCTATTTCCCCCTTATCAGTTTATCACAATTACCCTGTTACCCTGCACAAACCAGGGCTGGGAAGTCAAGGGGTTTGGGTTCATTCTGCATCTCTAGCAGGTCATTAAGTTCTCCCTGAGCAACACCATACAGCAGGGAGAGGTGGGTTGTGGAGCTTTATCCAGCGCTTAACACACAAATACTTTGTGAATCAAGGCACACTGAGCTGATCTGAAACACCAAGAGTTTTGTTATTATACATAAATAAATATAAATATAGCATTTACCATTTCCATCTTTAGTTGTTTGCATTTCTACTACTTAAAACTTCTAATGTTGTGGGAAATGCCAAAAGGAGATGACTTTATGTTCTCATACCTACTTCATCAGGAAATGGAGGTAAATCTTCCTTCTGCTGAAGGCCAGTGTATTTCTAACTGTATTTCCTCAGTCAAATCTTCATAGGAAAGCAACTCCAAAGATGTTGGATTCAGCTGCAGTAATATAAACACTTAAACATTCAGTACTACCCCTGCTGAGTGATGTATCTTCACATCCCTTAACTCCAAGCACCATTGCGGATTATCCTGCGAACCTGAACTTTGGACACCACCTATTTTATTAAATATACATTTGGATTTGGTCTCAGTTCCACAAACTATTTAAGCCTAAACATCAAGCAGGCAGGTTCTCCACCGAGTTCTGATTTTTTTAGGCTATCTCGTAACACATACAACAAACTCAGAAGATACAACACTTGTTCTTGATCTGAAGAGCTCCACTCCACACAGCAGCCTTTCAGAGGTGTGCCAGCTTCAGCTCTAACAAGTTCTTCACACTTCCTTAAGACTAATAGGCTCCACATATTCATCTCCAAAGAGTATAAATTCCCTTCTTCCCTTTCCCTTTTAATATGTCTGGCAACATTACAAAAAAATAACATCTGTGCCACAGTTATGCAATAAGCAGCATGATAACCATTAAACTGCACTTTATAAAGAGCAGACTGAATTAGAATTAAAAAACAAACAGGATAAAAGTTCACCTTTAAGCCTTGAGATCAGGGAGGTTTTCAGTACTACCTCTTTCCTTGCTTGCTCTCACCTCCCTGTTCCACTGCCCCTCTGTTAATGGGGAGTCTGAGCGCACAGGTAACAAACAGCACAAACGGACTGAATCTGGCTGGAAAGGGCTTAAACATTCAGGACAAAAATGAAGCATCCCAAAAGTGTTTTAGTATGGGTATACATTTCATCAGAGTATACAAACAGCACTCCCTATTTTCTTGCTACACTTAGCAAGCCTTCTCCTCTCATAAATATAGGTCAACAGAGCTAAACTCTGGTTTTGCCTCAACTCCTACTTTAAATGCATAAAGAATTAGATTTTTAGGGAGAAAAATGAAAGAAATGGTGTATTTCATGCTATTATATACCCAGCCAAGGATCCCAAAGGGTTTGTTTGGGCTTTAAAAACAAAACAAAAACCCCTGGCATTTGTCAGACTAAAACCATTTTGCTTTGGTCTTTGCACAACCATCCTTTCCAGATTTGAATAAATAACATCAAACAAATTCCTTTGACTTCTATTACCATGCAGTGCACAGAAATTGCTGAAGGAGAGACAGAGCAGGGGGTGAAAGCATTTGATAGCAAAGGACTACAAGAAGCACCCTGCACAACCACCATCAGATCTGGAAATGCTCATTCCAGCCCTTCCACTACCCCCTCTTTATTTAAGCAGCCTGTATTGCCCCAGAAAGAAACAATTCAAACAGACACAGAGATCAGGTTTAGGAGCTACCACCACAGGTACTGCTTTGCCCATAAACACATGGTGGGAGACTGAAGGTATTAACAAATAACAAAAATACTGCCTAAAGTGTGACTACACAAAGTTCTCACTTTGACTCTTCAGTTACTGACACTTACAAATTTAGGTGTGATTTAACAGCCCCTTCAGCAAATGCCCAGCCCTAACTGAGCAGCAGAATATAATATCGTGTATCCTTAAACCCCCTTTTGCTTCAACATCAGCCCACAGAATGCAGGGCAAGAACTCAGATGATATTGTCAGCTGCAGATCTTATGTATTTTATATTTATTATAGATTGTAATGGGGAAAATAACCCCTAGGCTTTTACATGAAGTTTAAGGCACCATGCAATCATTAAGCATTTCTGACACAGTGTTTGGACTCTACCATGCACAAGCTTATTGACTGCAATGCAGATGAAGACTTTTCCATACCACAAACAGCTTTAAAGCACAATTTAAGCAGCATTTTCTTCTTCTCCCCATCATTGACACTGAAATGTCACACTTAATATGTTGCACCAGCATTACCCCTCCGTGGGGCCCATCTTCCACCATTTCTACTCTTCCACTGGCATCAAGAAGGTTGGGGTTTAATGCCCCAAGGCAAAGCCTGCACTGCAGTTTTTGCTGACAGTCTCAAGGCACCTGTGTTGCAGAACTTCCCCTCCAAACCACTGACAGACTACCTGCAGTAGTTGCAAAGTTAATCCAAGGTACTTCTGAACTCATCCTGAACTAACCTTTAAGAAGTCTTAAACTTAGCCTGGTATTTGCGGTGAGGGAATCCAGCGAGCACACTGGCAGATTGTGCATGCAGGGCTATAAACATCATAAACAAGGGAGGAAAAGAGGATGTAGTTAATAGGAAAAAACCTGCAAGAGGGACTGGGATACCAGGGTTTGCTTAACACATGAATCAGAACCAGTAATTCCATACACCAGAAACCATCTAACAGCCAATGGATCAGTCGCAATCTAACTCTACATTCAGTACTGCAACATAACCAACACCCAACTTTCCTCTAAACCCAGAAATGCTTCAGAAGGGTAAAACCAGCACTATATACTGTTGGTGATTAAGCACCAGGTCTTAAACAACCCTCTGCAGGAGAAGGGGGAACTGTAAGTAGCATGTGGCTCTCATCTGACATTGTATATACACATAAAGTATAATCTGAAGGTAAGCCCCAAAACATTCTGTTGCCCAATACCACAATAAATTCTGTGATGGAGCCATCAAGCCAATCAAAAATCCACCCTTTCAGACTTCTTGGCAATGCAGTGGACTGCCCAGTTCAAACCCAGAAAGAAAGGGATTAGGGAATTAGCAGAAATTACTGAAAGAACCAGGCACAATAAACGAAGCTGATTTTACTGCAGCACAAACTCTCCATCAAGTGATAAGCTAACCAGACTAATGAGACAAGTAAGCCAGTGAAGGTTACTGGGTTAGGACACATTAATTTTTCTGCAGAGGTTTCAGCTGATGGGTTTCTCCACATTTGCTGTGCCTGGCTGGGTTAACACCACGTGGCTGCTTCGCTTCAGATAAACTTATAGGCACCATGGGCTAGTAATAGTCCTAAATTCCACTATTCTACATTAGCCATGCTGCTTGTATCATGATCTGCTGTATTTCTGCACAAATTGGCAATGTCTGCTCCATGTACTTCAAAATGAATATATCACACACACAGAGAATCTAAGACAAGGCTCTACATGGACAGGTGATTTTGATATAGTGGATTTCCTTCGATACAGACATAAACAAACCATGGGAAATTATTGCTCCCTACAGAGCCAGCAGTGTCAAGAAGAGAGGAGTTGGTTTGTTTGCTCTAATCTGACCTGAAAAATTGTGGTCAGCAGCACACTTTCCCTTCTGATCTTCCTGAAAACTCCACCCATCCTTCCACGTTAAAGGCACAGCTATTGATGAAATAAAACTGTCCATGTAATGTAACTAAAGCATTAAAAAACACCCCAACCTATCACAACTTTTTGTAACTAAAATAATCCACACCCCAACAGTTTTCTGCACACAAATGAGAACAGCATCACTTGAATAAAGGCAATGTTCATTTTTACCTCGAGGTTCAGAGAGAGGCAAGAGTACCAATTGCTCCATTCCCTGAAGCAGTAAAACCAGGCATCCACCTGTATTGCCACCAAAATATAGACACGAACCTTAAATTCACATTCAGGCTATTAAAACACGACCTTGCAGGCTCCAGGGGAAAAGTGCTCCTGGCTGGCCAAACAGACACCAAACAGATTCACTTTGTACTTGCTAAACTCCCACCCATAACCCTTGTTTCCATGAAGCAGTTAAGTATTACTCTGAAGTTATTCAACAACTGTGAAGGTCAAGCATTGTCCTAACTGGCTGGTTGCAAACAAACGCACCTTTCATGTCTTCATGTGCTGCAGCCTGTTACCAGCCACTGAGTAAAACCCTAATCAGAGGAAAAAAGTGACAGTGAACTGGTAGCAAAGGCTACACACACTTGGTCTGCAGAGTACTGTCGATGCTTGTGGAAGATCTGGCTGACCCAGGGAGAGACCTGAAAATCGAGGCCAAAGCAATGGAAGGGAAAGAACTATTTTAATGTATAAAACTTATAGTTTCAGCTAAAATACTAAAAATTGAAAAAATAGCTTCAGTGGCACTTCTGAAGAATGAAAAAAAAGGCTTTGCAAGCTTTAGATTTGAAGCTTCACAAGCTCCTTATGAAAAATGCAAGCTTTGAAAAACTTCTGAAGATTTAATATTCTTACTATGGGCTCTTCTACTACCAACGGACGATGGATGCTGTAACTAATAAAAAATAATTAATGCAAATAAACAGGACCTTCATAAGGCTTCAGCTTCTCCATCAAAGACTCAAGTCATTCATTGGGACATTGTAGAGGAAACAAAATCCAGCTACAGAGCATGTCTTTTCTACAATTGGGTCTTCTGCACTATAATTCACAATCAAAAGCCTTCCAAGTGCAAGGAAAGGAGTTTGATTCTCTCCTAAGTAGACAGGTCCACAGACAGCTCCCAAGCATGGCAGAGACCTTACCTAGACTGGGACTGAGAAAGAGCTGGAGTTTGTGCAGGAGCCCTCCAAAGAGCCCAGGTCTCATGTAGACAATGAAATGACCAGGCAGTTCCTCTGGAGTGCTCAGTGTTGAGTGGTACCCTAAACTCTACCAAGCCACATCCCAGCACTCCTGAAAGTCTATCCATGTCCTGCACAGTTCACAAGAGCTGACTTTTTTGATAAGCTTCATTTGGGAATTTGAATGCCGTCAAAAATGCAATGGTTTCATAGTATCAGCCACCTTCTTACCACTTTTGGCATGCCAGAGAAAGTACAGTGACAACGCTTGGGCTTCAGTACATGAGAAGCTCCTTACCCCAACAGAGAGGTGAGGCAGGAATTGCCTCAACTATTTGTTTTTACTGTAGAAATCCTGACACTCCCCTCTCCAACTGGCTTAGTGGAGAAGCGTGTAACAGCTTCAGACAACATCAGTGAGCACCACAAAGCAGTAAGGATGACCTCCACAACATGAATTGCCAACCACTGCATAAGGAGCTACCCTGCATAACAGAGGCTGTACATGAGGCAAGGTAGAAGGCTGAGAAATTGGCAAAAAACCTAACCAATGCCTGAGGCCAAGCGTGCAACCTCTGCTGTTCCTGCCAGTTTCAATGACACACTTAAGACCAGCATTGCAACGCCATGCAAGATGACATCCACAGTCCAAGCTCAAGCTCTCCCAGACTCTTAAGATGCTCTTGGCCTCATGCCTTGGGCTAACAACAGCTGTTTGTAGAGACAACAATCACAGCAATGACAATGAGAATTCAAGAAGCTTTACAACTGATTTGGTAAATTCATAGAATCACAGGATGGTTTGGGTTGGAAGGGACTTTAAAGCTCACCCAGCTCCAACCCCCTGCCGGGGGCAGGGACACCTTCCACTAGAGCAGGTTGCACCAAGCCCCATCCAACCTGGCCT
>JANHGB010052509.1:16658-28311 GCA_026283785.1 Coracopsis vasa | reverse complement strand
CAATTTAACTAATCTGCTTTCATTTTAATGATAAATCTCTGGTAAGTGTAGAAAATTTAAGACTCCCAAAACAAGGCCCATAACAAAGGGCTCCAAAGTGATTTTACATGATGGGCTTGACTCACTATCCTGGAACTCAGCGTACACCAAATCTAGCAAAAGTTCTTCAGTATGGTATTTTCACTATAAGCCTCAGTGGTCGGGTTTCTACAGAAGTAAAATATATCAAATAAAATTGCTATATAAGAATACCACAATACAAATTTTATACAGCAAGTTCCGAGGGAAGACAAAGAAAAGAAAGAAAAATAGGGTTTTGCTTATTTAATTAGAGACAGTCATTGTGTTACTTAACTTCCAGAAACACAACCACTGAAATCCTCTAGATTTTTCTCTAAAAAGCCAAATTGAAATCTTATTTTTACATGTTATTCAAGAGTGCCACACAACTCTCACAAATCCTGCTCTCCCTCCAGTTTCACAGGAATAACCTGTAAACTGCAGATTAACCTACAGTGTCAATGGAAACAATATAATGTGACACAGAGTCCATCTCCTCTGTTGATCCTGGAAAGACATCTCAGAATTTGGTCTCTTGCTCCCAGAGCTGTCGAATGAAGCCAGTGCAGGACAGGGAGCCAGAAGTCCTGTACAACTTTCTGAAGGCTTACCTGAAATAACACACCGTGTTGTGCCTGAGGTAACACAATACAAGAGACAACTCTGTTCCATGAGCCAGACTTGCTCACCTGTAAAGCCCTGTGCCGTATCATGTGCATGTGCCAGCTCACGTCCGTAGCTGTGCAAAACATTGTGATTGCTGAACAAATCTGGACATGCCAGAAGATTCACGGGAAGCCCATGGCTTGGATGAAACTGATGACACCCTTAGGAAAAAGCCTTTTGACACCTCTGTCATGCAATACCAGTGTAACAGTGCAAGGGTCAAGGTCATAAACTAGGAACAAATAAAAAGAACTTGTGCTATCAGCATCCACAAAAAAAGGTAAGTTGGGTGTTTCGCTCAGTCCTCAAGGCCTGTGATAGCACGGCAGGGAGGGAGAGGCATTTATGCCACCACAAGAGGCCCTGGTGATGACTTATCTGGAGAATTGTATCTCCTTCTAACTCTGCACGTTAAAATTGATTTACTGAAACTGAAAAAGGTGCAAGGAAGGTTAGAAGAATGGTCAGGGAAAAGCACCCTCATCTGCAACAGGTACAGCACAGCTGTTTTGGCTGAACAGAAGCTGAGCAGTAACTTATGAAAGCTCAAGGGGTGACAGATTGGAAAGGACTTTACTCTGGGAGAGAGAAATGGTGTTTAAACTGAAGTCAAAGACCTCGCAATTCAGCTGGTCATGATACACATTATCTGAAATCCTTAACCATTCAGAGGAATGGAAAATGAGGAGCAACCTCATGACAAGGGTATCCTCAAGATGGAGCCTGGTATGTCTGCACGGAAGTTGAACAGTGCAACACAGCTGCCTGCAGTAGCTGGGATCAGGCCTGACGGCTGAGGCGGTCCTCTTGCCTACGTCAGGGTCAGAGCTGACTAGGAAAGCTCTGATTTTTCAAATGCATTATCAAATTTACACATTTGTCACCAGCCAGTTTATCACCACCTGCTATCTTCTATTCAGTAGTGTTACACAAGAGTATAAATTAACATGGAGTGCAATCCTCCTAATTATTACAGTTGGGGAACAAATGGGGCTGTGCATATGCAAGTATCTAATTAGTCATGTCGTGGTTGCATGTGTGTGGAAATACCCTGTTTGACTATGAAATCATACTGCCTGCTTTGGCTTATACAATGATGTGTGTTGCTGTGACTCTTGCACAAGGAGAATTAAGCCTCCTGTTTTAATAATACTGCTCAATTCTGGGCCCTTAATCTTGCATCACAGTGAAACACGGTAGCAGCAACACATAATTGTGTATTTTTCCAATTTTCTATTTTGAAAAATGGTAGCTCCTGACCTCTGCTAAATGTGTACAGTGGCCTACCTTGACACAATATTAGATTAATCTTAGCTGAAAAGAGTCCCAGTTTAGCTGTAATAGTAAAAAAATAATATGACCTTACCTACTCAGGAATTTCAGTTTTCAGCCTTCTTTTCTCAGAACACCACTATCGTCTTAATACATCACGTGTATAGCTTCACAAGATCTGTTTGGTTTAGATCGAGATGACTTGGCCTTATCAGCTCCTTCTATCCCCTTCAGTTTTGGTGGGGTCCCAAGTGCCTCCTTAGAAGTATTACAAAAGGAAATCCCCATAAACTGCATAAAGCCTTAAAAAAGCTGAGGGCAAAACTGAGTGAATCTCTGCTCTCACAGACAGCGTCATCCCCTCGTGTAGTGCTGCTGTGGGTTCAATGGCAGCTCTGCAAAGAGAAAGAGAAACGCAGCCCACAGGTTTTGCTCACTCTCCGTGTCTGAAACTTCACCCAGATTACCCTTTCTGTATTTGCTCCATGTTTAAGGGAGTTTATTGCT
Organism: Coracopsis vasa; assembly: GCA_026283785.1. Lineage (NCBI taxonomy): Eukaryota > Metazoa > Chordata > Aves > Psittaciformes > Psittacidae > Coracopsis > Coracopsis vasa. Next base: position 25,806 of record JANHGB010052509.1, on the reverse strand, counting down.
AGGGTTTCCAGGACAGACTGTTGTCACTGTAGTGCTTGTGTAATTTACAGATAATGGGTGCCAAAACAAAAAAAAGCAGTTTGGAGGATTGGGTGCAGTACAGGGTCATGTTCTCTAGTGAAACACTTGCGTTTCTGCTCAATTTGTAGGCGCACTTGCTCATTTCTGAATTATCACTACTTCAGTTAGATGAAAGTCAGCACTGGACACATAAAAAATTATTTGCATGGTTTTAAAAATACCTGTGTCTTTTCTCCAGAATATGACAATTCCTTTTGCTTATATATAGCAATTCAGATTCCTCCTAATTACTAATTCATTTTAGGGTTGATTCTATCTCCTTTTTCCTCTCCCAACACACAGATATGCATATACTTACGTACATGCACATACGCATACCCCATCAAAATCATTTCAGCCCAAGTATGAATGCCGTGAGCCAAAAGTTTGGCATCCCTACTACAGTGAAAGCTGACTGCCACCTATGGGTAAGAGCTCATGTTAACATATTTAGGTGAAATTTTAATATTATTCTTTGTAATGAATTCAATTTGTAATTATCTAGCAGGACAGAGTTTTGATTTGTTTGCTATGTAGCTTGTCAACAACAACCACTGCTTATCCTCTGAAAGCTGGGTATTAAACCCAACTCTCTCACGAAGGAGCATCAGCTTTACGATGAGTAAAAAAAATAGGGTATGACGTTCCTATTTTTTCTTATTCTAAATAAGGAATACACAGAAGTACCTTAATTCCCTATGAAAATAAAAGACTCAGTGCTACACAGCAAGGTGCATCATATTACATAATGCTGTATTTAATGATTACTATAAAGTTTAGCCATCTCAAGGTTTTAGTATTTTGCTTGCTGCTTTCTTTTACTAAACACATACAAATAGCTTGGCTATGCAGTCTCATGAAAATGTGTACATAATCAGTATATCATAGTAATTTTCTATGTAAAATTTTTCATTTTTCAGAGTAAAATGAAAGCTAACTGGGGGAAGGAAGACAGTAGAAAAATATATGGCTTGATTATGTAAGCCTCAATTTTTCTGATTATCAGCCTATGCAGCATTTACTTAGAAAACTCAAAAGGAAGTACAAATTGAAAAGCCAAACTTATTGTATCAGAAATATGTGTCCTGATTCAGCTTTCAGGTACTTGAAAGCAAATAGTCTGACAGTTCTGAATATTTGACTACCAAAGAGAAAAATGCTAGATTACAGCTGCTATAGCATAGTAAGCTGCATTACAATGAACATCGCTATCTATTTCTCAAAAATGCCATAGGTAAAAATGGCTGGAAGTCTAACAAATTAATGCATATATTTCGGTTTGGAAAAAAATCATCTTGCTGCAGTAAACAGAGGCTAATTGTAGCCATTATATTTCTCCTTTTTGGGGCAGGCTCATAATATTTCCGAAGGAAAAGAGACAGAAATAAATTTGCAAAAGGGAAAATAACATTAAAAAGCAACTAATACAAACTAAAATGAGTCTGATACTCATTTTTTTAAACCCTCTTTTTTAAGTAATCTTATTCTCAGGCCTTCTCATTCATACTCTAGTTTATAAAATATGATAATCAGCCCATCTAAAAAATCTGAAGTAAATATTACACTAGTGTTTACCTCGTGCATTTTCACTAGGTTTATATTACTAAACTTATGCTATAGACTTCTGAAATACTATAAAAGCAGTCAGTAAATGCCACTTCAGTATTAGAGGTTATTACATCAACATCTATGATTTCATGCTTGCTCTCCGACAGCATCGGTACCCTTTATAGTCTATGTAATTCAGACGTTTACGGTAAAATCTGTGTGCTTCGTAGACAAAAGCATACTAAATAACTCTGCTCCACAGCAATATATTTGTGATGCATTTTCCTTCTTACTTCTGAACTGACATATTTTAAACATCACAAAAAATGGCATTCTCCAATTTACTTTCTTGAGTCCACTTTGGCTACCGAATCAAGCTGTCAACTGTCCAGTAGCATTTCTCATATTGAAAATAACCTTGTATTTTCAAACCACAGTTTAAAGTTAACCCATTTAGTCTCCTTGGATGGGAACTTCATATCATACAGAAATTACTCCTTATCATGTTTGATGAATCCAGCTTAAAATAAAACATGAGAACTGCATGGACATCTGTGACAAATGACTTGTCTCAGCCATTCTGCTCTTTCTTACTTAATCTCCCACTGGAGTACAATTTAGTAGGAAGGCTATTTTACAGTGCAGACCTCCTCCCACCAACATACTGCTTGCAAAAGAAATAAAAAAGATATTTTCCATGTGTCATACTAAACCCTAAAGAGAATAGAGTTGAACCTTTCAAAATAATTACAAGTATTCGTAATTATTACAAAAGGGACATAAACAAAGAAGATAATACCCTCAAATTTACAAAAGCAACAAAAAGGTAAAAATAATGTAAAAATGCAATAGAAGGTTGATAAACTAATAGATCTATTAGTGGAATATGAAACAAACCCCTCCTTTCCTGGTGACACATCACTGAGTTACTACTTGTACACTTCTACAAGTATAAAATGAGAGCAAAAATTTTCTTATTTTTTCAGTCTATCAAATTTTGAGATATTCGTATTTCAGTATCTTTAAAACTGCAGCCTTGTTAAATGACAGGGTACTTGGAAAGATCTCCATGATTTGGAAAACCGAGACAGGCTTCTCCTGACTTTTTTTTCCACCGATGAGCTCTGTGTTTGATAGAGGAAAAGTAAAAGAACAAAACCACAAATCAGGCAGTGCACCTAATTCTCTATAGTGCTTGTTGTTAATTTTATGCCTTTACAAAAAAGACAGGGAAAATTCCACTTCCCAAGTAAAGAAATACAGAACATCATAACGTAACAACTTTAAAAGATGGCTCTTTCTGTTCTATATAGACGTCTCATCAATTTCACTTCAATGCTGCTTATACTGTATCACATATATTTGACCTTAAATAATAGTACTAAATGCCTATATGGATTTTTTTTTTTTTTAATCTAATAGCTTTTCTAGAATGGTCACAGATTTTCTACTAGGCTATGTATTTTTTCAGTACTTAGTTACATGCCTGCATTTTCCAATGGACATTCACAATATTACTGCATTCTGGTCTATTCCACTGTGTTTTGACTCTGAAGTGCATTCAGATACTCATAATGTAATATGCTTATAGAAACAACTAAACAGAAAAACAGATTACCTTGCGAGATACTGAAATGAATGGGACTTTCTTCTAATGGAGGGAAAACTATTTGTTCACAATAATTTAGTTTATAGTTGAGAGAGGGAGCAACGCACCTGGAACTGATTCACTGTAAATTCCAGAAATACAAGGAGCTTCACAAAAAGTCCATGGTTACCTTGTTTTTTAAGTAACCATGCAAGGCTGACAGCTATTAACAGTAGCAAGGACTTGCATAACGAGGACTTGAATAAAGCACTATCCATGCTGGAGTGATTTAAAGAGAACGAAGGCACGTATTTCTTTATGATGCATTATGTAACAACACAAAGGCCAATCTGAGGCACTGAAAAAAATACAGGACCCATATTTCAGCTTATACTTGTTTGTCACATAAATATTTAATAGTGCTTATACTCCGAGGCTTGTAAAACACCTAACCTAGGAACGTTATCCAGTACAAATGAGTTTGAAATGATTTAATGACATATTTCGTGGTTTGCACATCTTTAGAAAAATATAATAGGTCCCACAATTAATTTTCTTCAAACTTCTGCAAATCATGAAGTCTCAGATAAAATAAAATTGTCAAAATCAGTGATAGCTGGACCTTCTGGTTCACATTAGTGTGAAGAGAAAACTGCTGTTGAGCTGACACATTGATAGATTACGAGTTCTGCTGAAGAATAGCTAAAAATGGTGATTCAATCTTGTCACTACTATATAAGAATAACAGAAGTGGAGATGGTACTCATGATATTATGTCTTTTATCAAAACCCTAAAGGGTTCTGGTACATCGGACACATTCTCTTCCTGAGAGCTTCTGGCTCTAAAAAATACCAGTGTAAGTAAATGAAACTAAATTGGCTTATTAAAAGAAAAAAAGGATTAGCTTGTGCCCTAAATCTATTTAAACATGAAAATAAAGATTGGGTTGTAAAAATACAGTCATTTAAGGGGTTTTTTGCTCTTCCTCCTTTTCTTTTTTTTTTTTTTTCAATAGATCTACAGAGATATTGGCCTTGTAATGATGAAATGGAGAGCTAGGAGGATTATGAAACACAAGTAACATGAAGGGCAAATCTGACTGGAAGAGAGGGAGAATATTATTCCAATTATTTAAAACTTAGCTGGGTTAGCTCCTTAACTAACTTAAATCAACACAGAAATCAGTACAGTGATACGGGTTCACCCAAGACCTATCTAGCATGTAAGATAATGCAGACCATCATCTTCTGTTAAGACAATAAACACAAACACATGGGGAGCATCAACTTTTCTAAACAGCTCCTTAATCTTTAGATAAGCAAAAGAGAACTTTTAAAAGAGGCACCTTAAGTACTTCTGCTATTCTAGCCCTGGTCCTCTGCTTATGCTGAAGTCAGATTTAAACACCGACTTCAGTTCGTCAGTGCTTCACACTTCCCTGTGCTGCCTGCAAATCACCATGGAAGGCTCAAGATGGAGGGAACGGGGCCTTGGTGGTTTGTGCCTTCCTCCCACGGACATCACCAAATGCTCCTGGCGCTTACTTCCGATTCATCCAAGGAGTTCTGCAACAACAGAAGGGGAAACAAGGCTGCACAGTCCTCATCCTTCACTGAGAGGGGTAACAGGTAAGGAGAAGGAGGAAACAGTAACAGGGGGTTTTGGGGGGATGTGTTCTTATGACAAGCTTCCCTCTCCCAAGGGGAAAAACCTTGACACAAACTCCATCACACAAACATACATAGGTAGGCATCTCAGATTTCTGGTAACTCGGTGGTTTTGTTTCAGGGAAGGGTAAAGTATTCTTTTTATTTTTGCTTTTAGCAGGGCTTCTATAGTAAGTACTTGCAGCTTCTCCTACAATAATTAATGTTTCATGTTGCATAGGAATTTTTTATCTAAAAAAAATCTACTCAGCAAAACCGTGACTTAAGTTTTGCTCTTAATTTGAGGATAAATGGGGAAGAGGGGAAGAAAAGCAGCAAGGCAGGAAGTTCATCACCTTGTTCTAAAACATAGGCAGAAACTGAGATTAAATCCAAGAGATGCCTCAATCCTGCTCTGTTTTGCCTGCAGTTCTTACACACACATTTGCCTTTTGAGTATGCATGCCGACATCTTCAGGATATTCAGGCAACGTATTAACACATTGTGGATAAGGGAAAGAAACAAGTCAGAAATATTTGGAGGGTGTGAAGCAGTAAACAGTAACCATGTAGAAATGTTTTAAGCAATCCCGTTATGGCTTGATGGCACAGTGGAAGCTCCTTTCAAGCTTGTAAGCTTGGCAGCAAATGAAATGAGTTAATTTTTCAGATTTTGGAATGTAACTGAATTTTGGTTGTTCCACAGTGCTATGCAGCTCTTAAGCTTAAGAGCTGTTACAGATGAAAGTCTGCTTTCAGGACAGGCCCCACAGTGACAGGCTGCGGCATGGCAGGGAGAGAACCAGGTAATTCTGGCGATGCTCGACCCAGCAGGTATCCAACTCGCCTCACTTAGGGATCTCGTTTTCGTCACACTACATCTCGCCACCGCACAAGGCAAAGGAGAAGAGGCTATTCCATCTCCCCGTGCAGCGCCAGGCCCAATATCCGCATATTAATTTATTATTTATTTATTTTCCCTCTCCAAACAGCACATCTACACAGCGGTGTTTACCTATTTGCCCGAGCGGTGGCTGCCATGCAACCTATCTGTGCGGCCGGCCGCAGACCCTGCGTTCACCGGAGCGTTGCCGAAGAGGAAACCCCCGTCCCCGACTCCTGGCGAGCAGCTCTTCCTCGGCGGTGGCGGCGGCGGGGCGGCGGGCAGCGTCCATTGCGGCTCGGCGGGGAGCAAACATCCACGGGCTCCGGCTGCGTGCGGGGCACCCAGCCCCTCTCCGTCTCTTTGCCTCCCTCCCCTAACACCATCACTACCATCACCAGGTGCGTTTCTCTCTCAGCCCCTCTTCAGCCCTTTGCCGTCTATGCCCGCCAAGCCCTCGCAGCCCAGCGAGTCCCCCGGCCCGTCTCTCCCTTTCTAAGCTTTTCCCGGGGAAGCAGCGCAGCGGAGCGGACCTTCTCTCTGCCCGATGCCCGCCCTGCATTCCACCTCCCCTGGAGCCCTTAAAACAAAGGCGAAAACTGCTACTTTCCCCGCTCCCCACCGCGCTACGCGGCTGGCTGCAGCAGCTGGCCTAGCAGGGATAAAAACCAAGGTGGGGGGGTTAAGGAAAGGAAGCGCACCAAGCCCGCCCCACGGCCGATCCCCGTCCCCGGCCGATCCCCGTCCCCGGCCGGCGGCAGGATACAGCACTACCCGCGCACCTGACAGCGCGCCGCGCCGCGATGTATTTCCCTCCCTTAGCGACAGGGGAGGTGCGCGGCGGAGGCGGCCCTGCCATTGGCGGAGGGGAGCGACGCGGCTCGGCCATAGGCTGCCACCGCGGCCAATGGGGTGCGCTGTATCCGGGAGGCGAGGGGCTGCGGTGCTATTTAAATCCGTCTCGGTGATGTCAGCGGGGCCGGCGGTGGGCGGCGGGGAGGGGAGGTGCGGTGCGGGGGGAGCGGGGCGGTTGGCAGTGGAGCGGCGGTGGCCGCGCCTGTCAGGCCGCGTTATGCGCAGGGCGGGAGGTGAGCGGGAGCGGCCCTGCCGAAACATCCCCGCGTTACGGGGTTCGGCAGCCCCCTGCCCGCTGAGCCGGAGCAGTACCGCTTGCCCCGTGGCTCTGAGCGGCTGGACTGAGCGGGTTAATTTCGGGGTGTTGGCATGCACACGCTGAGGCAGAGCACAGGCAGGTGGGCTTGCTAGTTGTGGAATTTTATGCGAAGCCACCTCTTAAAGAGGAGGCAAAAGGGCTGCTTTCTGCATTAAGAATACTTCTGCAACTGCTTGTGGGAGGGGTTACCTCGCAGTACCTTTCTGCGCTGCTCTGATTCACGTCCAGGGCCTCCCCATGGATTGCAAAAGCAATTAAGCGCATTGAATTTCATCCTTTGCACCGTGCCTTCAGGAAGACACGGCTTACCACTTCGTGTGCTGGAGCTGGCTGCCTTTGACCCTGAGGGAGTGCCACAGGAGGGAAATCCCCAAAGGGTGGCACTGGTTTAAAGGCTCATGTTTGGTCCACAGAGCATGCCAATAGTAGGTACAGACATCTGGCTAATTTTCCTTCTGCGTTCTGATTGTAGTTACAGCAGGTCATGTCCAAGTTATCAGATTAGCATTAACAAGTCCAAGGAGGACTTTCAGATGCTAAAACTTGATAGATGCTTCTGGCCGCAAGTGGTCTGTTTTCTATTGTCTTCCCAGCACAGCAGTCACAGATAGAGTCAAAATGTTGTAATGTTACAACAGAAGAAGATAAGCAAAACCAAGATCCAAATGCACCGGTCTGTCTTGGTAGAAGATATAGTTTGCTGTGCTCTTCAGTTTGCTGGGGACCTGTCCTGGAGCTCAAATTGTTAAGCTGAATGAAGGCTGAAAAGCGGGATTAAAGTCAACTTGTTTGACCTGAGGTATGTAATCATCCTGCCTGCAGCCCGATGCCCAATACCAAAATGCAGGCATCTCCCATCATACAATGGTGTGTCACTCGTGATGGGAATGCACACAAACACCGGGTAACAGACTGCAAGTTTTTCTCAGTTTGCAGGTGGATGTGTGCCGTGACCATAGGTTTTGGTCTGTATCTACAGGCATTTTGGTTGCCAAAAGGTGTGTTATATGGCTGCAGAAGGACATATGGTGTGGTGATCTGTGGAGGTGGTTCCCTAAAAGCAATGCTGGGGTATGGTAAGCTGAACACACAGGATGTTACTGATCTGAAGATTTCTGGTGTCAGAGAAGATTTATCATGAGGAAATTGCGAATGGAAACCAGGAAGAAGGAGGTTGCTGACAACCAGGGGACTGAAGGTCTCAACAGCTTCTCAACAGGACAGCAGGAGCAAACAATCTATGCTGTTTCGTGGTTTCTGCGAGTTTCATAAACTCACAGTCAGGATTAGTATGAGAAGGCATATTTGACCTAGTACTTGGCAATTAAAGCTGGAGTGAGGAGCTGGTACCCCCAAGGAAGAATGAAAAGCCCTGACTAATGTGTGAAGGAGCTGCCTTTGAAATGATGTTTCATCATGGTGGCAGGATGCGGCAACAGAGGTAGCAGACATCAGAGGAAGGCTGACTGTGGAGGTAGCTTCTGAGTGGGGAGGGGAAGGCATGTCATAACTTTGGGTCCTCAAGGTGAATCTGATTTTCTTTTAAGGATGTTCTTTCGCCGAGAGTCAGATGGAAGAATCTGAAAGCCCCTTTCAGGAACTGATTCTGTGCCTTTTCAGTCCCATTGGCATTTCCTTGCTTTTTCCTATTTGGAAAGCTGCTTGGAATAAAGATTACCTTGCTCCACTCAGTATGTTGTCCATGTATTGTATTTGTCTATTAATGCCACACTCCATATTTTCTATGAGTTGCTTGCAAGGGTCAGAAAATACTTTTTTTATTTTGATTGAACTTTCTCTGAACCTGGCTGTGTTACTTCTAGGGTGACTTGGGGAAGTGTCAGCTTCCTCTGAATTATCAGATCAGCATTAACAAGAGATTAAAAGCTGGCCAGAGATGTTTGCGGTGGTCCTGCTCCAGACTTGCTCACATGCTTGGAACTCAGCCTGGAGAAGAGAAGGCTCACGGGACCTTAAAGCAGCCTTTCAGTACCTAAAGGGGCTGGCAAGAAACCTGGAGAGGGGCTTTTTACAAGAGCATGTAGTGATAGGACAAGGGAGGGAATAGCTTTAAACTGACAAAGGGCAGATTTAGATTAGATAGTAGGAAGAAGTTCTCTGCTGTGACGATGGTGAGGCACTGGCACAGGTTGCCCAGAAGAGTTGTGGATGCCTCATCCCTGGCAGTGTTCAAGGCCAGGTTGGATGGGGCTTTGAGCAACCTGGTCCAGTGGAAGGTGTCCCTGCC
>JANHGB010052509.1:0-16350 GCA_026283785.1 Coracopsis vasa | reverse complement strand
GTGAGGCACTGGCACAGGTTGCCCAGAAGAGTTGTGGATGCCTCATCCCTGGCAGCGTTCAAGGCCAGGTTGGATGGGGCTTTGAGCAACCTGGTCCAGTGGAAGGTGTCCCTGCCCGGGGCAAGCGGCTTGGAACTAGACAATCTTTAAGGTCCCTTCCAATCCAAAACCATTCTATGGTTCTATAATCTTATGATCAGATTTGTATTGAGAAGAAAATTTTTCACCCAAATGCAATTTAGGCCATTGGATTTTGGGTGAAAAAGGAAAGTGGGAAGCATTTGGTCTCCTCTGCAAGATGGAACATGGTTTGCTTTGTAAAATGAATGTGAGTATTTTGGAACAGGAACTGCTGGAATGGACAAAGCCCTTGGCCTGGAGTAATACAAACCTGAAGTTTGTTTTGGGGTGTATTAATATATGTGAGTGGAAGAAGGAAGATCACTGGATCTTTCTGGATTTCATAGCTATGGCATAAACTTACTGGGATAGAAAGAAATGTGAATAGTTCATCTGGCCCATCCTGTGATTTTACTACCATAAAGCAAGATGCAATCTCCTTATCTCTTTTCTGGTAAATATCCCAGTTATGCAAAGATCTTCAGGGAAAGAATTTTATAATCTCGTCAGGCATCTCTTCTAGTGCTCCACTTTCCTTAGCATAGGACAGTTTTCTGTTGCCTCCAATTAGAAACTTCTTAGGTGCGGTTTAACCCCATTACTTCTTGCTGTATCCATGTGAAGAATGGATCTTTCCCTTTTTGCCATAGAATTTATGTATTTTGAAGACTGCGAGCATGTGTACCTTCAGTCTTCTCTCTTTTTTGCAGCTAACCAAATTCTTAATCTGTTCAATTTTTGATCATCAGTAATTTTTTTCTAATTGTCTTCATGAGACCCCAGGAGACTGCAGTCCCTGACCCCTCCTCATTTTCAATCCTACATATCTGTTTAAGAAATGTCTGGAGAAAGAAGGCAAGTAGTGATGCCAACATTTCCTCATAGTCCTGTTTTTTTTCTCATAAACAACCATGGTGAATGAACAACATTAGTGTCAGGTGAAACTTACAGCCTCTAGGAAAGGAGTACACACTGCAGGGGAAAATGGATGGATGGTGCTGAAGTGGTAACACCAGCTCAAAAGAGGGACATAGAGACAGCTGGCTGATAAATGGATTTGTGCAGCTCCAATGAAAAACAAAAACCAAACCCCAGCAAAACCCTGACTTAAGGATGCTTAAGGAAAGGGGATGCTGAATGATGAATAATAAAATGTTACCGTAAATGACATTCATTGGAAATTATGGTGTGTTGCAGCACCTCAACTCCAGAGTTGCACAGTGTGCAAAGATTGCTGCTAAAGCTGAGTAAACTGAGGCACAGCAAAACTGGGAGACAAGTGAGTGACTTCAAGTTTAGACAAGGTGGAACTGGAAATCCCCTCCCAGTCCTGACACTGCTGCTTCCTGGCCAGTCTTTAGAAATCCTTCTGGCTTCAGGCTAGTGGTACATGATACCATGGTTTGTTTTTTTTCTGTTGCTAAGAACACATTTTGCACAAGGGTCTGTCTATAATACTGTGTAGGTTTCAGCTGAATTATCATTGATAAAAATCTATTTTAAATGTTCTGGTCAGGACTAGTGAAGCTTTTCAGTTTTTAAACTTGTTTCATGTCAAAAATCCCTCTGTTAAATAATTAGCAAGTGCTGTAAGCACTACTGCATATTTTGTATTTCATCTGCCTGAAAGAAATGGACAGTTCTGTTTGCTACAGATTAACTGCAATTTATTTTGTGATACTCTCACTGCTGGAAGAGAGGCTTCATAGTTTGTTTGTTTTACATCTGATTATTCAAAGAATGGGGACGGACAGAAAATGTGTTTAACCACAACTTTTCTTCTACTCCAGGTCCCAGCAGACATTTGAGTTTATAAAGAAAAAATCTGCACAAGCTGAGAATGTGATAACCAGAGAGTGAGTGGTTGAACAGCACAGAGGATTGCAGTGCTGGCTCTTATTTTCTTGGCTGGCATTGGCTACGATGGTTTATTTATTTTACCTTTGATATAGCCTTAGTCCACATTTCAGTGTAAATTTTTCTCAGGTGGCAAAAAAAAATAATCATCGCTGCAGCTGCTATTGCATGAATTAGTCTTAGGTACCAATGGGCACTCATTGTGTTTAAAATGAAGAATTTGGCACAAAAAGCTGTTCAGATTTAACCTTTTCCTCACAGAAATTGAGTTACAAATGATTCCTTTTATGAAATAAAAGATAAGATCATCTTTGAATTAATTTTGATGATCAAGTCTTTGTTCCTAAGGTTCTTTGAAGAACAGTTTGTGTCAGAAGCATGTCCCTGTCTCTGCTGTGGGCAATTCTGTACATCTAGGTGCTACACCATCAGGCCTTGCAAAGCTACACAGGATGGAAATTGTCACTTCTGTTTTCCTAGAGAGTTGTTTTGCCCTGCCTTCAAGACAAAGTTTTGTAATTGGCAGCACCATTCCTGAAGGAATAAAATACTTCAATCTTTATGTGTGTTGGACCTAACAGCCCTCTTGGCAGTCAGCAGGAGGCTTCAGTATGCCAAAAAAATGCAGACGTGGGCTTTTCAGCCTGAAGAGATTGCCCTAGATTAGAGAGTACAGACAAATGTTGATTAACTAAATGTGCCTACAATACACAAAAGTTCTCCTAGAGTATGAGCTAACTTCCAAGCTTTCTCCTCTGGTGTAGCACCAGTAGCTCAGAGCTCTAAGCAGTCCTCTGTTCAATTTCACAGCCAATGCTTAGGTAGCAGATCTAATTTGTTTTCTAAGATATGTGATATAGAAGGCCACATCAGCTTCTTCCACAGTGTTGCCTAGTGAGCACTTGCAACAGGCATCTTGTGAAGCCTTTGGAAAAAGTCTCTTCCAGCTTGCCAGAGACAAACATGTAGGATGCTGGTGACTGTCTGGGATTATAAAGAGAATGGTTGCACTAGTACTCAGTGGTCAGTTAAGGGCCAGATCAGGCTAATGAGGATTGCAGGGCAAAGATCAAGAACTTGAATAAAGCTAGTTCTCTGATCTGTCAATCAAACAGCGGAAATGTGTGTTTTCTTGCAGCCCTGCTGAGGCTTGTAAAAGTTCTTCCATCTCTAAAATATTACTAAGACTGATGCCAATGAAAATAACGCACAGAAACATTTTTAACCTTTACGCCACTCATTTGCAATTCAAGGAAGGTGAACTCCTGTGTGCTGACGTGTAGGGAGCAGAATAGAACAGACCAATCTATGAAGTCTGAATGGTTTATTTACCATCACTGAGACTCAAAGGATTTTTAAATGTTATTGATCAGTATTCCTAAAATGGACTGAATTGTAGCCTTCCTGTTGTGGAAAAGCTGTATGACTAACATTTTGATTTTTTGTGTGTTAGTAGCTTGGGACCACATCTCAAAAGGCAGGGGACACCAAAGAAGGCAATAAGAATGTGTTCAAAATAGCCCAGGGAGGTACTTTATGTATTATTTCCTAGGTACAGTATTCCTAAGGCAGTATAAAATTTCATTATTTCATGAAACTTATCTATACATATATAACAAAGTCTGGTTTATTAAGTATTGGGCTGTTTGGGCAACTACTCTTCGATTTGGGATGATCATTTTAGTAGGTAATACTAATCTTTGCACAATTTTCAATAAAGGGTAGGGAACTTGAGAGGAATGGCCTTTTATAAACCCATATAATGAAGGGGGAAGCTTGTCAGCTGAATTTCATGTATATGGAGTATTTTTGTTTTTAAAAGCTAGCTCTCACATTTCAGAGTTGCCTTCTTTCTCTCTCCAGTCCTGAAGAACAGTCTATTCAGTAGCTAGCATGAAATTTTAAGTCCGGAGATGACTGTTCCAGTAAATACCAGCATGACATTAAATGTAAGTTCTTGCCTAAAATATCTGCAATAAAGCCTAGATCCTATAGATATGTATATGTATGTGTTGGTACCAGAGTATGAGCTAGGTAGGGTTTAAGCACCACATTCCAAAAAAGCAAATCCATTTAAACCACTTGTCACCTCTTCATCATCTGAGCATATGCAGACACCTACCATCTTTGTGACACTGTTTCAGTCCTATGTGGAATGGATTAATGAAGACAGCTGCATCTTTAGCATACATGGAGTTTACAGAATTCAGTACAGAGCTGTTTCCAGTCAAGAATGCAAAACAGCAGAGATGTCTATTGTCCACCTCTTGTCTCACAGTCACCAATAGAGGCCTTGCTGAGGCAATGAGACTTTCAGCACTCTCAGTCAATTCCTGCTTACTAAATAAGAAATCTCACCCTAGTGGCACAAGTGACACAGCCTCTTATATAGTCTTCAGAGTTGATTTTCATTCTCTGTCATGCTTGCATGGGACTTTTCTATAACCACTTAAAATGCTCTATTTCTCTGGTTTCTGTGGAATTCCTGGTTTGGAGTAAGAAAAGGGGTAATTTTAACACAAGAACTGAAATTGTGTCTGACTTCTGAGTAGACAGACAGAGTGCTATTACCTTAGGTTTTTAATTTCTGAGATAAAAAATACACACCTTCACTCTGGCTCACATACTCTACTTCAACTTCTCTTGCATCCTTTGAATAATTATTCTGTTAGGAGTTGTAAGTTACATAGTGCTTTTCAACTTATACAATTCAGCAAGCAGGAGTGCATATCAAATTTATGGGCTGAAACGGAATCATCAACCATTCACAAGGCAACACCTGCAAGAAGAAGCATTCACAGGGCATTTCTTGTCCTGAGCAACACAGAACACTGAGCAGCTACTGGGGTAACTTGTTAACACAAATCAAAAGCCCCTGGAGTGAATCCAGTATTACTTATCTGTTTAAGAGCTGTGTCCATGTGTTTGGTTGGTATCATGTTTTGGTTTTGTTTTTCCAAGGGAATCATAACTCATTTGCACAAACAAATAGTCCATAATGAATATATATACCAGGATTTATAACAGATAAATTAAAGGATATGTGCTCATGAGACAGCAAAGCATGCAATAGCAGAAAGGATAAGAAGTATCCTTTTCATGCTGTCTGATAAGAATGATCACTTACAGCAGAATATAATTTTCATTTCTAAGTTATCCAAATACCCACATCAAAAAAGGAAAACAGAGAGAACAGGCATTTATGGACACACCGGTGTCACAAGTGCTTTGGTAACCTGCTTTTGTACAATGCATTCGATATCTGGTAGGTAACATACAGCACCAAAGTGCACAGCATCCATAAAGATGTCATTAAAGAACGTGACAGTCTAGGCTGCAGGAGAAAATAAGAAAAAGCATGGTCCCACTTAATCATTTGCTTGAATCTTGCATGTCTTTTTCCAGGGTAAATAAAATAAAGACTGTTAAGCAGGAACCGTGTCTTATGGCAAGTCAGCTGCTGCTCAGAAAAAAGAAATGAAGCTCTGCATGGTGTCCTCAAAAAAAAGAGAGCCAGGAAGAAGTTGTGATCTGCTGCAGAGAGCTGAGGGCACACGTTACTCTTTAATTTAGGTAAATTTAATTTACCAGTAAATCAGCTATGATAAGATGTTGGGGAGAGATAACCATGTTGTAGGTGTGGGTGGTAATAACATGCACAGCAAAACAAGCTGGTTGGGTATGTGGAGAAACGTGTTGCTGGAAAATCTTGTCAGACTTTTCATACTAGCTGCAGTATCATATATTAACTTGTGTCACATGCTGTTGATCAGGCAGAATTCAAATGCTAACTTCTATTTTCTGCTAACCCTAACTTCTACTTTCTGCCTGTTATGACTACGCAGTGCTGTTTCATGGCAATTTGGAGGTTATTTGAAGGACTCTGAGGAAGGGAGTCTGAATGGGATGCAGCACTGGAATGGACACAGCAACAGCTGGAAGGTGCAAGGATTCACAGGAGCAGAAGGCAATGGAGAGAGGCAGAAGTGAACAAGCTTGGAGTGCAAAGATGGAACAGAAGTGTACCATTATGGTATAGTTTAAGACCCTACCTAGGGATGCTAGGACCTGTGGGAAGCTGTAGAGTTTATCAGTGCTCTTTGCTTAGCATGGCAGACCTGCTTATCTAATAATTTTCTGTAGTATTTCTAGAATATAAGTAATGTGCAAGCTGTACTGCAATGTGGACACAGCAGTACAGGCAGTTCAGCTGCTGGGATCTGCAGATGCTGATGCCTGTGGTCCCCCTAATTTGGTATGTGGCTGGCAGGATGGGAGGAATCTTAGTAAAGGAGGGCCATGGTATACCTGGTTCTGTGGTTCAAACAGCTATAGCTGTCAAACAATAGTGTTGCTTGTTTGGGAGTTAGCTTGGGTTAAAGCTCTTCAGACCTACTTGCCTAGGGCAAGCCTCCAGGGTGGAATGCTGTTAGGAATTTGCAGCTTAAAGCTCCTTGGCAGCAGTTGCCATTTTTCAGCTTCTATGGCAGTGAAGCAGGTTCCTGAGAGTCAGAAGGGAAATCTCGGAGAGTATTTGTGAGACATCTGGGAGATGTGTGTGGGGATGGGGAGGGAATCTGGGAGAAGCCAGCAGGGTGTCGTGTGTCTGTGGCAGACCTGGTAGGAGGCGGAGGCTGTACTCAGCCGCTTTTCCTTTTCTCAACCTGCCCTGTCTCTTCCTCCCAGGGATGGCTACTCATGTTCTTGGAGTTTCAGATTGTTTCCAAAGTGTGTAACTGTCTCCTTCCCACCTTATAGCTGCCTTCCTCTATCAACTCAATTCTGCCTAGAAAAAAAACCTCCTCATGGCTTTGCTGTAGCCTCTATTTTCTGCTGATAAGAGGACGATGCTGGTGTGACCCCTGTTACAAAACAAAGAGAGGGCAGAAGGTGAGTGAGGATTATTTAGGAAAGAACAGCAGGTTCTATTTCCCACAGCACAGGCAAAGGCAGTTTTCAGCTGCCCCTACCTTGCCTTGGCCTACTGAGCTAACATCACTCAAGTAGTCATGCTGATGTTAAAGGCCCACAGTTTGACCTTCATTATGTTGTTACATAGTTGTAAGGGATGTAGCTTTTGTTAGGTAAAGCATGACAGGGGAAGTTTTATGAAGAAAACATAATTGGTGGAAATATCAGAACTAATCTAATACAATAATACTGGCTACACCTGTCATCAATCAACACTTTAGAGCAGATTACCAACCAGTCAAGATCAGGCAACTTGGATGGTGGTCTTTACGTCAGCCAGAAGGACAGTAACACAGCCCCGCCTTCAAGGACACCTGACCATGGAGGACTTTCAGGAACATCTGGGACCAAGCTTGCATAGCTGGAACCAGCATACTTAGCACTACTCCTCCTGACTAGTGACAACCACCAGTCCTGTCAGCAAAGAAAGGGGAAGTAGAGATAACCACTTTTCTGTAAATTTATATTGCTCTTTGCATTATTAATCACTCTTTCACAGAAGTAATGAATATCCACACTCTTTCACACATATCCAGTTATATATAATAATTAATGCATGCATTTAGCTCATCCTGACCTAAACCACAAGATGACAAAGTCTTCTGAGTCAGTTTAAGCGTGCCTTGTAAGTTTCTAAACCAAGATCAATTAATGGTATGTATTTCCTGCACACTCTCTCCAAGCTCCTCTCCCAGTTTCTGCCCTTCAAAATCTGTTTCCCAGTGATAGTCAGACAGGATCATAGCTCAATGGGGAGCAATCTGGCGGGCACAGTAGTCTGTTTTGTTTCTACACCTTGGAGTGCATGTAGAGGTTACATGTATGCAACTTTGTGTCTAGCAAAAATGAGCAAGGCTAACTGAGTGTGTATGGATGAAGTAAAAACATTTTCCTCTTTATTCCAGATCTGATTTCTATCCAAAATAATTTCTTGGCCAGTTGACCTACCCACCCCACTGTTCTCTGTTTTCTCACATAAACAAATCACAGTTCTCTGTGTTTCTTGCAAGCTATGCTGACTTAGATGACTAATCATCTCTTTATTCAGGTGTTGCCTTGGGTCTCCTCAGGGTCCTCATATCCCTGCAATGTGTAAAACTGGCTGATTCTTCCCCTAAGTTATCTCTAAAATAGTTCAGTCTTCTCATACAATTTAAACTTATCTGGACCTTTTCCATCACATAGCTTTACTAAGGAAAGTCAGTTTCAACGGTCTGAGAAGCCTTTTGTTCCCTCTCCTGGTTTTCAAGGAAGCTGGTTCCTATCTTTAGTCAGCCAATGCTTGCATACTGCTTTCCCTATGTGAGTTTCAACTCATGCTCCAAAATGCTTTCTTCCTCACTAGTCTTGAAGTCTAAGCAGTCCTTTACAAACATGTATGGTAGACCACTTTAAATGTTATCTTTTTTGCAGACACTCTCCAAAACTGCCTGTCATGATAGGAATCTAGTTGCAGACATTCTGGGATTTATACTTACCATCATAGCCACTCCTTCATAAATACCATCTCTCTCTCTCTGCATTCACCTCTATTTTTCCTAATAATTAGATTGCAAAATCTCTGTGACCAAGAATATTGTAATTTTGCCCAGTATTTAGAGAAACATCTAATGCCATTGGCTTATCATTCGTGACTGAATTCCTAGATATTACAGAAATACATATATTTTTTACTTTATGTATTCATTTTAAAATAACATGTGATTTTAGGGAGTATTTTAAGAGATTTTTATGGAATATTCCTGAGAGAAAAATCAAACTTACTGATTCAGGATTCTATTCACAAAACTTTTTCTCCATTGCTCAAACTGCCATGGAGTCCCTCCTCTTACCTTGTCTGTAAAACCAGCACTTTTAGTGTTTATCTGGATGCTCACCTAAGATCATAAACTGGATCAACCTTCACTGCAGGAATGCTGTGATATCAGGGCAGAGCAGTTTCAAAACCTCAGTAACTGTGTATTCTTTTAGATATTTAAAGTAATAGATTTTCTAAGCTGTATAATCTCACCAGATTCTTAAAGAATACCATCTGGCTGGGCCATCACAAAGTCCAAGAATACCCTCCCCCTCCCAAAAAATGCAAGATTTTTTTGTGGCATAATCATTGAAGTATTTTTACAATTAAAGAAATTTAATAATGTATTTGAAGATGAAAGACAAGACAACTAAGAGAGCAGATTGTGGGATTTTCCTCTCCGGAAATATTTGAAAATCCCAGACCTGATGGGAATGTGGAACTTGAGCAATGCTTATCCTTTGTTCCCCAGCTCAGGAGTACCATTCTCCCAGCACTAGAGCCAAAAATCATAATACAGATCTCTGGATGTACCATGTGAATAACAGGGCAGGATACAGAAATTAAATTTTTACTTCTGACCAAATCCCACTCTGTTTAGTGCTTTCCTGAATTAGGACCATTACTAGCAGTAGGTTTGATGATAAAGATGATCTTTCTCATCAACCTTCTTTCTACTGAACTACGGCTTTCCTGTATCCTGCAAGCCTGTAAGTCACAGCCCAAGCTTTAGCCATGCTGCATCAGGGGCCTGGCTTATATTAAGATCCCTAATAGATGAGAAAAGAGCTCAGTGTGTAGAGGAACCTAAGGCTCCATTAAAGCCTTATTGTGTGTTACTGCACATATAAGATGATCTGCAATGCTCATCTGGATGAGATATGCTACATCCTACCTGTGTGTTGGCCTGTTTTACCAATGAAAACCCCTTTTATTTTTGTGTACTCTCATTATTTTCCATCAAAGAAGTTTTGTTTTTTGTTAGTATACTCAAGTTTCTGATAAGGTAAGAGACAAAATCTGTGGGTCAGTAACTGTTTAAAAGCTATGCAGAATGGATAAAAGTAAATTTATTTTTTTTTTATTTTATTTTCACCACAGAGATTTGTTACAGTTTCACTGGTGCTGGTCTTGTATTACTAATTGATATTGAAAAGGTGAAGAATATGGTGAGGTTGATACTAAGTTCTTTAGGATACTAAAATAAAAAGCCAGCTGTAAAGTGTTGCAGAAGGACCCCACAAAAAGTTGAATGAAGAAAGAGCTTACAAAATTAGGTTTATTTAAGAAAATACTAACTTTTCAATAGACTAATGTTTTCTAAACTAACATTTGCCATTCAAGAAAGAGGCCATGGAATCATTTTGACCAGTTTGATTAAAATAGTCACAGTTGAAAGGCAAACCTCAAAGAAAGAAATTGAGAATAAACAGAAAACATTGATATAGCACTGTACTTTTCTCTATCTCTTACTTCTCTAGGTTACAAGACAGAGCAAGAGGAATGATCAAAGGTGTGGAACTTTTCCATACGAGGCATGAAAACTAAGCAGACTAAGATGTTTCTGTTTGGAGAAAGGGTAACTGAGGGGCTACTATGAAAAAAACCTGTGAAAATGGTGACTGGTATTAGTGTAGACAGGGAGCAATCATGTACGGCTTCTCACAACAAAAGAACTGAGTGGAGTCATAAAATTCTCATTTGGCATGTTCAAAACACAAGGAAGTAATTTTTCCTGTAATGTACAATTGCATTTAAAATACATATACTGTTATGGTAACAAACATGGGAATGGTTTAAAAAAGGAGTCAGAGCAATCTGAAAGGCCTATCAAAAACTATTATACAGTTGTCTAGAAAGAAATCCCCAGCTTGGTATTATTGGGAGCTACAGAATATGCTCTGGAAAGAATTAATTTAGATGTCTAATAAGCTTTTCAGAAGCACCTACAATTGGCCACTGCGGGAAAGAGGGAACCAAGCTACAAAGACCTTTGGTCTGTCCAAGTATAGGCATCTCAACTTTTACTTTCCAAACAGAATAAATGAATTTAATGAGGCTTCTAATATCAACCACATAATGTGAGGTTAGCATAGGTAAAGGATATTTCAGATATTATATTTAGGTCCATATTGCCTTGATAACAGCAATGATATATCCAAAGGGCATTACTAGGCATCCTTCAAGTGGCACTGATCGTATGCCATGAAGGCAACAAGCCTACATATGAGTCCAGAGCTCTTTCTCCTGGTAAACACCATGCCATATGTTTTTATCAGGCACTAATTTGGGGGAGAATTAATCTTTATATAGTTATTATGTTAGAGTGTCCTAGTTATGTCAAAGTATAGAGCTGGGGGATCCTTTATTTATACAAATATTGCTGAACATTAAATTTCAGATTCTCAGTCTGGTGGATAATAAAAAATGACTACCCACCAAACCTGTAGCATTAAATGGAGACTGTATTTTTGACAGATCATCAGAGAGGGGTTAATATTACTGGAATTGCTTTGTTTCTCAGCAATGCCTCCTTAAAAACAGCTTCCTCTGAACACATTTTTCTATTTTATTGAGAAAAGGAAATACGGTATTAGAAATCAATGTTTTTAAAGGGTAATTTAAAGAAATTTAATCTTGGCAGATGCTGAAGTATTTTCAATTTACAACAAATAGTATTTCTGTCATCCAGTCAGCTTTTCAAAATTAGGCCATTACTCCTTGATAAGTTAATTACAAAACAGAAAGAGACTCAACCAATATAAAAAAAGTATTAATGAAAGTATAGAGCACACATCTAAAAGCTGCTTTTACTGATTTATTGTTGAAATTTTATTTTTTATATGAAAGACCTTGTCTCCAATGTCTTAAGTCATAGGAAAAAATGCTCAATTTTTCACCCAATCACAACTAATTTTTTACACTGGTACACTGATGGACTATTGTTTTTCTGTGCTACCATCCGTTATAAAAAGTGACAGCATCATAATTGAAGTTATTTAAAATATGGTGCATTTAGATAATGCGCTACTTCGGTATAAATATGACTACATAGGAAATACTGCTACTGGAAATTGCTAGGATGAGCTACTGAAATGGAATTGTTGCTCAGCAGGCCATATTCCTCTGGGGGTAGGACATGAAAAATATCAGAAATTACTTCGAAATGCAAAATGAGAAGAGAACGGAAGGAACATTTTTTTGTTGTGTCTGAGGCCTAGTCATCTTTAGTCAAATTTTTACGCCAGATATCCAGTATCAAATGCTACAGTTACGCACTGCACAGACACTTAGGCTCCATGCAGAAATTGGAAACATGGAAAATGCTTCACCTGGGTTGAAATAGCTCCAGGTCTATCAGCTGAATCCTGGTCTCATTGAAATCCTTGGCAAGTCTTTCAGTCCAATGAAGTCACAATTTCACCCCAAGGATTTTGGGTAAACACAAGAAAAAAAATCACACACACACACAAAAAAATGCATTGGGTGATTCACTTCATAAAATCTGCCCAAGGATCTCTGTGCAACTGCGCTGCATGGCTGCATTTTCTGCTTCTTACAGTAAGAACCAGCCAAAGTGCCCAGTGGAAATCCTTTCTGGTTATGTCTGAGGTCCCAAATGTGCCTGATCCAAAGTCATGGCAGGTATCAGTCTAATAATTTAACAGTATGAATAGTGGCAAACTAGAATCCAGACTAAATGCCCTGCCCCTGATTAGTTTACCAGTATAGAAATTGTGCCACAGAGTGAACTGGCTTGGCGACCTTTTTGGGAGCCCATCACTTAGCAATGCGTGCTGACTGGTAAACCCATTTCAACTAAAATACTATTTAGCCTCAAACAACTGGAATAAAACATAATGGAAGAGGAAAAGGTTTTAAGCCTTAACTAAAATATCAATGCATATCTTCCTTACCCCAAAATGTTAGTGTCCTAAAGTGAAGAAGCAGGTTTAGCCTTTTCAGATACTGTACAGTTTCGTATAAACACCACTCCCATAACATAGATTGGTTATCTCTGCCATTATTTTCTGTAGTTCCACAACAGCTGGCACACATAACAGAGCCTGATAATATCTCCTTGCAGCTATTTAATTGCATACATAGTCCCATAACAGCCCTCTGACAATTCATGGGGAATGATCTTAGCTCAAGTCAGTGTTTAATTTTCCTGCCCATATTTCAACAAAATGTATTTCAGCCCAATGTATCAATCTCTGAGTGCTGCCATGCTGCACATCTTTCCCTCTTGACCAAAGCCAGATCTACAACATCATTTACATCAGGTTGCTGATTTTATTTTCAACACTTGCAATGGCTCAGTTGGTCAAGAAGTGGTCAGAGTTTCACGTAGACAAGGTTGTGTGACCCCAACAAGGGCAAGCCAAGACTGTGATAATAGCAGCTGCTGCTGCTGCATTGGCTGTGTTATGGTTAGAACAGACTGGAATGGAATGGACAAGACTAGAATAACTATTTCAGTTGGAAGGAACCTACAGTGATCATTGAGTCCAACTACCTAATCAATTCAGGGTTGACCAAAAGTTTAAACATGTTATTAAGGGCATTGTCCAAATGCCTTTTAAACACTGCAAGCTTGGGGCATCAATTGCCTTTCTAGGAAGCCTATTCCACTGTTTGACCACACTCTTATAGAGAAATGCTTCCTAATGTCAAGTTTGACCCTCCCTTGATGCAGCTTTGAGCCATTCTCATGCATCCTATCACTGGGTACCAGGGAGAAGAGCTCAGCACCTCCCTCTCCCCTTCCCCTCCTCAGGAAGCTGTAGAGAGCAGTGAGGTTGCCTCTCAACCTCGTTTTCTCCAAACTAGACAAGCTCAAAGTCCTCAGCTGCTCCTCATAGGACATTCCTTCCAGACCTGTCACCAGCTTTGTTGCTCATCTCTGGATGCATTTTGACTACCTTCACCTCCTCCTTTATTGTTGGGGCCAGAACTGCACACAGTATTCCAGGTGAGGCCATGCCAACACTGAATGCAGTGGGATAATCTCCTCTTTTGACTGGCTGCTTATACTGTGTTTGATGCCCGCCAAGATGTGATTTACTCTCTTGGCTGCCAGGGCACACTGCTGCCCCATATTGAGCGTGCTGTCGACCAGCAATCCCAAATCCCTTTCTGCAGGGCTGCTTGCCAGACACTCCTTTCCCATTTTATACCTGTGCCCAGCATTACTCCATCCTAGATACAGAGTATGGCATTTGGACTTGTTAAATTTCATCTCATTAAACATAGCCCAGTGTTCCAATTTATCTAGATCCCTTTGCAAGGCCTCTTGTCCTTCAAGAGAGTCAACAGCACATCCCAGTTTGGTACTATCAGCAAACTTGCTAATGGTGCATTCATGCATTCAACACCTGCATCCAGATCACTGATAAATATAATGAACAGAACTAACCATAGAATTGAACCCTGAAAAACACCACTGGTGACTGATCACTAGTCAGATGTAGCCCCACTAAATTCAATACCAGGTAA
Source organism: Coracopsis vasa (assembly GCA_026283785.1). Lineage (NCBI taxonomy): Eukaryota > Metazoa > Chordata > Aves > Psittaciformes > Psittacidae > Coracopsis > Coracopsis vasa. Next base: position 2,105 of record JANHGB010052509.1, on the reverse strand, counting down.
CATCATAAGAAATTTTAAAGAAAAAATGTTTGCAACTTCTATACTTTAATTTCTACAGAAAAAAAAAAAACAAAAAACAAAACAACAAAAAGGCACAGGATACAGTAAAAAAAAACCCTTCAGTATATACTGTGTGATAATTTTTTAACTACATGTGAAGTCTTCTTTACACAAGGTTTTATATATTACTCCTCACATCGGTACTATCTCAGATGTAACAACCACCTAAAAAATGCAATATTACTCACCTTCCTAAACATGGAGCAAAACTGAGGCAGACAATGGCCTTCATCTGTATCCCCCTCTCCCTTTTGATGAATAGCAATACAGGTACCACTGTAAAGTTTGTAACTTTATACTGTTAAATGAGAATAAACAAGGGAAGCAATTATGTCCACTATCAGGAAGTATATGAGCATAGTATCCAGAATCATCTCCAGATCTAAGATATATCTTAGATATAAGGAAGATGTTCTTTACTGTGGGGGTGCTAAGGCACTGGAACAGGTTGCCCAGAGGAGTGGTGAATGCTCCATCCCTGGCGGTGCTCAAGGACAGGTTGGACAGAGCCTTTGGCAACATGGTCTAGATAAGGTGTCCCTGCCCACGGCAGGGAGGTTGGAACTAGATGATCTTAAGGTCCTTTCCAACCCTAACCATTCTGTGATTCTATGGTTGACAGTATGACCATTTCTTTAAAAGTTGTATAGCAGGTGAACATCTTTTACCATGTTCTCCTGTAATCATGCAGGTAACTATGTAGCACATACCAGGTGAGTCCAGAGAGCCCTTGAAATTAAATCCCTGAGCCTCACAATGGTATTGTAATTACCTGACTTTCTTATTAGTTTTGTTTATTTGTTTTATTGCAGCTGTCCTGTGCCCTAGGGATGACAAACCCTAATTTGACACAAAATACTTAGAATTGTTTATTACTAAGATGAGGGCCGATTTTAATTTTCCCAGACTACATGCTCTTTCTTTCCTTTGCTTTATCAAAGCAAAATACCCATGGCAGTGAGACACAAAGTAATAATGTTTACCCCTTCTATTTAAAGGGAAAACCTGTCTGGTGATCTTTATTTTCACCTTACAAAGTGACACAGTCTAAGTACCCTGAAGGACAGGCATGTTAGCTCTGAAGTTTTGATTTGGCCTTTTTCCAGGTTAGACCATTTTTTAAACATCACTAATTACCACTGTAGAACAGTTTGTATTTTGATATAAATGAAATAACTTTATTTAAGTCAAACTTTAATTTTCACAGAGGAAAAATAGAAGTCAGAAGTTCTGAATGAAAAATAAATATAAGCTATACTGAAAATTGGACTTTGGATCATTATTCATTCGTTCACATTAATGTGCAATAGGGAAGTTACTGTTAGCATGACAGCAGAGTTCTGAACCCAGGATCCAGTCCTGTCACCTCCTTATGGCTTTTCAGCAGGAGTTTCTTGAGACGCTCCACCATGTTGGGGCAATGTGCAAGGTCAAGTGGGGAGTGTCACTGAAGACCTGTGTTAGGGATTGTGTCTGGCCTTGGAGAAGTAGTCTCCCAAGCTAAGTCCATTGGCATAGGCTGCATTTGACTCTTGTGGTATTTATCACAGTTATTAATGTACAAACTCAAAAGGTCAAGTGACTCTTCACAACATTCTCAGCATTCGAGGAAAAATGTGTCCCTAGCTTTGTACTTCTGAAGAAAAGATGAAAATGTAAATGTACAAAGGTTTAACGAGTAGAAGAACATTTAAAAAGCAAACATGAAAAGACACAATAAATATGAAGAATTTTTTATCTGAAATTACGATCTGGGGGAAAATTCGTGATTTTTGAATATCAAGGATACGAAAGATTAGAACGGACAATAGCCCTGATGGACAGGGGTAGAGCAGTTGACATCATCTACCTGGACTTGGGCAAAGCGTTCGACACTGTCCCACAAGACATCCTTGTCTCTAAATTGGAGAGACACCAATTTGATAGGTGGACCACTCGGTGGATAAAGAATTGGCTGGACGGCTGCATACAAAGAGTTGTGGTCAATGGCTCAATGTCCAGCTGGAGACCAGTAACGAGTGGTGTCCCTCAGGGATCGGTGTTGG